>JAJODA010000043.1:0-17819 GCA_021730345.1 Fusarium cicatricum | reverse complement strand
TGTTGGGCACTCGAGCGGAGAGGTCGCCTCACCGCATGTTGACTCAGACAGAAGCAAACATCGCGGTTGACTTGTTTGTCATACTAACGCACATCAGAAGCCCTCAGACAGCATACTGAGAGTGGGCATAGGGTACCACCAAGTCTCAAGCCCGATGAAGTTCTCCGCTGCGAAATAAAAAGCAAGGGGATATAATTATTTCCGGGGATCATATATCGGGGCTTGTTCATTTCTCCCAGTCATATGCCGACGGCCTACCACTCTTATCCATAACTTCCAACGCCAGCTTATACCTGGCTTTTGCGGAGCCTTATGCAGCACCGTAGCTAACTCCTGGGCTCTGTTTTGCGCGAAGGTTTGCGGCAGCAGGTCAACATGAAAAACTTCGACCAGATCTATACTTGGTATCGTACGTATCAGCCAACATGTCAATCACAGACACTTGGAAGCTGCCCTTACTCGGCTTTGTGCTTACTGAGCGTTTGCGGTTCCGCGTCAACACATGAAAATAGAAGCCGGCCACTCGTCTGTTTATGAATCCTTCAAAGAGCTTGGCCAAGACGCCTTTCGTATATTTCTCGCGTTGATGGGGATAAGTAACTGCTCCAGTGTCATGCATCAGTGAGTACATTAGATGAAGCCTTTATTTTAACCTCATCACATATCCTCTTAATTATAAACACCACTATCACTGGTTAAAATTACTGTTGAAAGGACTGTCACATTACTGTAAGCAGACACGTGCTTCACTCATTGTACGGCCCCAGCATCATACACTCTGAACGGAGGACTTTGATCAATCGAACCTGTAGATTGATGGCAGCTGCTAAAGTAGAACTCTATCCAACAGACTTTATTGAACCATGGAGCATCTGTTGAGCCACTGAAGCCTTAAGCGATGAGGCTCTTAACTTTATTGATCTGAGCTACTGGGTTGGTTGCAAGGCTTGGGACCTAAGCCTCTACTGTTTTTGGTTTACTGACGATTCTACAGGGCTACTTTGACCTTCAATTGGGTGCAATAAAGTCAACACTTAATAAACACCACTATTGGTCTGGAATCGATATCATGTTGGATTGGAGGTCTCGCATACATAGTAAGAAGAAGCCGCTCAGCCAGGCCGGCATCGAGAGCAGTCGTATCGAACTTCGTTCGGGGAGCTTTATTACTGATAGACGTCTGTGTTGAAAAGGACATTTGTCTCTTAACAGTCAGTCGGATTACCTGGAGTAGGGTGGTCGTATATCAGTCGATGAGAACCCCAAGGTATACAGTCGATAGTGTTGCTGTACTGCTTTTTGGCGCTGGCAAAAGCGTTGGGCTCGTAGCTATTTGGCGGAGACACACTCGAATTTCTTTAGCTGATAATTACGGGGGATGTTGGTCTGCTCTAGAAACCGAAGAGTCTAGATACAACATTGCTGAGGCTTGGCAACGTATAGAATTCAATCTAGCTCAGGGTAACATTACTTTCACGAGAGGTTAATTGAAGGAACTGGCATGAAGTCTCGTCACGCACCGACCTTTACTACTGCATCGAGCTGAATCCGTAGGAGGTTCACGGCGGGAATTCGAGCCGGTATAATGGCTGTCACGTGCGCCACTTGGAAATCCTCCAACCCTGCCTGGTTGAGCCACTCCTCTTGAGAGGCACCAGCCCCACCAGTCCCACCAGCCACTGCCACAGCCACATCCAGCTTCTTACCTAGGCCCGGCAGATCGAATCACGTGCTCGATTTTATCCACCCCCTGGTTGCTGGGCCAGTTAATCATGATAAAAACATTATCGCTCTGGTCACTCACTTTACTGCGACTTCATACCCAATTTGCCAGCACATCATGGCTAACGCGTCTGTAACACCTGCCATGCGTGTTCATGGTTGGAATGTCCATCTTTTGGCTGGCCCGGATAATTTCCATCTCGCGGGTCTGTACCAAACTCCTGGCAGCGATTTGATAACATTCCGCCATCTTATCGACGAGCTACGTCTCTGCTTTGAGCTACCAGGTACTGAACATGAAGATGACCCATGGGGTCGCGTTTCTTTCAGTCTAGCTCAATCTCCTCTTAATACGACACTATCTCTACCTCCACTGGTCACGGGAAATACTCTGCAGCACCCTGTTCCAGGTCTCAAACCTCGCAATGCCAAGCTTCAGTCTGTGGTCAAGTACCATCTTGTCTTCCATGATCCATGCGACATATCCCCAGACGAACCACTGCATATGCATCTCAAAGGTTCGATGACTTTGTCCCTTACCCTAACCTACCTGGACCCTGCTGATAGCTTGCCTTTCTAGCTCAATGTGCAAGGCATCTTCCTCGGCCTACTCGCCGAATAGATTGCAGATATCTTCCTCCCAACAAGCAATCACCAGATCCTCGGTATGCCGTCATGCCATTTCGACGCAGCCTCAAGGCTCGCAATGCTTCTCAGTCTCCAAAGAGAAGATCCGGCTCGGCATCCCCAACCAAGGAAAATGAGATGGAAGACATCACAGGTCTGTACACGCCACCAAAGATGGAGATCCTAGCCGAAGATGCACGAAAAACGGTCGAAACATTTCGACGGAACTGCCTCATTCACGCAGACTCGTGCGCTATATCAGGAAAAGGCCAGTCATGGTGCATCAGCCCGGCGGTCGGGCCCGCATTGCAGGCGTGTCATATCATTCCTCAACAGCACTATCATCTCTACCCCGATCACCACTACCAGAACCTCTCTGATGACGGCGACGACGTCGAATTCAGCGGGGAACGGCTGAAGCAAGCTTGGATAAATACATGGTCCAACAGCAACGGTATCCTTCTGATGAGTCACTTGCATGAGCTCTTTGACGCCCGTCTCCTTTCTATCCATCCTGACACACATCGAATCCGAGCATTTGTGCCATACGACGTTGTTACTGAGTTCAACGGGCAGCAAGCCGCTCTACCGGCTGGAGTGGACCAAAGGGCCTTACGACATCACTATGAAATGTCTTGCATCGAGAATATGACCGCTCAGATGCCGTATATTAACTTCGACTCGCCCAACGTGAGTGCAAAGACCACACCCGGGATCAAGACTCCAATAAGCGGAAGAGTGGACCTTCCAATCAGTAGCCTTGCCACTCCTTATCAGGGCGATCCTTCTAAAAGATCGAGATCGGACCAAGACAGCACGAGCCGGCAAAATGAACAGCCAGGCCAAACGCAGAAGTCTCTATCATCAGAGACTGACAGTGAGCGGCATGCAAAACGGAGGCGAGTTGGTCATCGAGGGGAGGATCAAGTTCAAGACAAAATCGAGGAGTGCGATGTCTGGCTTGATCAAGATCCTTGTGATATGGATGGGTTTTTGGCTGATGTTAATTGGAAATTACGAGTGATCAAGGCAAGCCAGATAACGACATAATAGCATAATGATATCTCTCTGGATTAAAGATTTATCTGATAGCAGTCCGCCCTTGTGTGAGCGAGCCCTGATCTGTCACCGAAAGTCACGAATCAGTCTAACCTCTTGTAACTGAAACTCCCGCCGACTAACCTCGAGTAGCTCAAACTACTAATTTCTCAACATCTCAAGACTCCCATGACCCTAGTCGTTGTTGCTCTCTCCACTAAAAGCTGGCAGGCTTTCTACCAAACACATCTCGGCTATAAAACTATACCTTCTCGCCAGCCAGCATCCTTCGCCGACATCTTGACAACACCTCTGCCTGTTGTCTGAACTATATGGCGTGTCGTGGGATGGCGAGCTTGACTATACCTACCAGCAGAAGTGGGCTGCTGTAATCAAGACCGCCATTGCTTTTCATGTGACAACGCTGGCTCTAACATCAAGAAAGCATAACATGAGACGGAGGCGACGTGAACTGATATTTAGATCCGACGTTGGAGAGGAAACCGTCTTCTCTATTTATAGTGAAAGATATTCGCGAATTCAGATTGGGAATACTTCTAATTGATCTACAGAGACCGAGTATAATGCTGCACTAGAAACAAGCTGGGCGCGTGCCTACAACGGCATAGACACCCGCCATGTCGCGAGATCTGCCTTGCTTGGCGCTTATACGGCCCGACAATAGCATTGAGTTAAACTGCTCATCTGATAACTGAATCTGGAGTTTGACGATCGCTATTCTCTGTTGCTTCTTAGCCAATAGCTAATACCGTGATCCGTTGACCGACCAGCGTGTCAAATGCCAAACCGACAAAACGACCGTGACTCGACCGCCGTTAAGTAAAAGCTACAACAGGCGTCTTCGGAGCAATCTGGATGTACAGGGGGCACTGAGATCAAAGTATTGCCAGCAACAACGATAGGCAGGAGACGTGCGGCTGCAGATGAATCACTGGATACACTCAGAGCCAGGGGTATAGTACACGGGGGAGCTGAGAAGTTCCATAGTGGCTGCAAAAGGGAACAGGAAGCAGGCCAACAGACAGGCAGCGGAAGATGCTTAGCCGAGAACGTTTGGAAAAGCTAGGACGGTATTAGCCATGCAAGCCACGTTGTTAACTTCGTTGAGGCTAAGACGGCTGAGGTTTCTCGCGTCCTTAGTAAAGTCATGATGAACGAGAGATGAATATAGCCGGACCTTGCAGGAGTGATACAAATAGACAATCCTGGATTCACCAAGCATTGCGCAAGCCCCGTATCCGGGCTTTCCTTCTCGAACTATTAATTTAGCCTAGGACTGTATGTAATAAGTCAGAAAACGAAAAGCAGTCGCCGTCGGTGAAATCAATGGCGAGAATAAATAGAATCGCAACATGGAGAATAGTCAGCAATAGGTAGGTATTCGTGAAGTCGGTCGTCTTCTTATACACATTCCAGTTCTATGGTAGCCGGAGGACTACTGTAGTACGGGTGGGCGTCATCCACCGATATATAACAACCTGACTATGACATTGTTCCTTGGACGGACTTCACTGATCACGCTCGTAAGTATGAACTTACCGGTATCCTCCACCGATGTCAGATTCAGAAACATGAGTACCAAGAACAAGACGACCAGCGGCGGTTCCGGTATGAATAGCGACAAGGGATTAAACACAGCGAGGTCTCGGAGACGCTGGGCCCCAGGGCCTCTACGATCAGCCTTGCAGCGGCTGACGGCTCGACTTCCGTCCCTAACACCACTTTCGTTGAATCGACGGCCAAAAACAACGCCGACACCGATAGAACGGCCACGAATAAAGCCGCATTCAACACCGGTACCAGGTTTGACGCCGAACCAAGGTCGCTGGCCCATCCGACGAGAGGCGGAAGAGGTTGGACACCTCGAAGAAGGAGTCGAACGTCGTCAAGAACAAGGCCATTCTGGAGGCCATGGACAAGATGTCGCCTTCCGACTCCATCAAGGTGTCCTAGTGGGATCTCGTCGGCACGCACCCCTCGACGTCATGAAGACCCCCGGCGCCTCAATCATTATCTCCAAGGGGAATATCAATGCCGAGCAAAGGGAGCCGGGCTGGACCTCCGAGCAGATGGCCATGATCAACAAGGCCGAGCCATTCATGAGCGGTAACTGGCACCAGACGAGCGTCAAGGACACCGAATGTGGAGCTCGTGGTCCCTACGGAGGTGGCAGTATCGTCCATTACAGAAAAGACTACATCTCATCCCTCGACCCATCCCAATATTGCACCTGCAAAGGGGTCCGAGAAGTACGACACAGCCGGCTTACCACGCTACTACTCGCAAATTGTCATCGCCAATATCAGCTGCTAATACTTGATCAACCAGTGGATCTTAAGGCATCGTCTGGGAGGGCATTACCTAGATTGTGCTCCGGCAGCAGGATAGACCCGGCAATGCGAGTGGTCCAACAGTCGGACATCGCTCCACGAGGATGGGCTTGCTCGCGTGCTATACGCCTTCAAGCCGCCTGTCAACGCCCTGACCATAGCTACCCAAGGTATAACTTAGATTACAATCAGAAGCTACCATTAACTTAGTACTTCGTGGAGCACCACAGAATTCAGCGCGTCGTTCAGCTACATACCGAATAACGGCATGCAGACTATCACGAGCCTCTTGGGTATCATGAGGATGCTGAACGGAAAGTTATCGCCAAGCCAGGGGACCACTGCCACCACCCTCACGTTCCCTCCTAAGACGGACAAGGGCAAGATGGAGCCTACAAGACCATGACCGGCATCAGTACCAAGATCTACAGCCTCCATGGTCGACGTCGTGGATTTTCACGGCCTTCTTTAGCAGAGATGGACCATGATCTCCGTCCCGCCCAGAATCGCCAACAATGCCAATGTGATGGGGGGCCATCAGAGCCATCCACGGTACCGCACCCGTGTCATGTTCGTCAGCGGAGGCTGGGCTCTTCTCTCATAGTGGTACAGCTATGACTGTCTAGGTGACTGTCTTGAATACCTTCATTATGACGACCAGAGCCAGAACGACTTACGATATCCCGGACAGGAAGGTAACGGTGGCCGGCGCGAGCACGATAGGTACCACCACGAGCGCCATCAGATCCGCCTCGGTAACTGTAATCATGGGCTTCATCAACAGACCCATGCGGGCAGCGGCGACAGGTTCGGCGCCGCGGTCAGAGGGGTCATGGCTATCCCTTACTCAGTCCCGATCAAGGTCTTGTGGAGGCCTACCCCCGTACAGGAACGATATACTGTCTCTAATAGCGACGTCTCCCGCGTACTCTACAACCGGATATGTAGAGCGATGCCTGACGTTCAGGTTCTGAGTCAGATGAAGACCATTGTGGTGAAGGTTTAACAGGAACCGGTCCACGAGAAGTCGAGAGTCGCATTCACGAGCAGGTTAAGCAAGGATGCCGGGATAGCCGCCACGTTTGCCGTATTACTCAGGCGCTCGTCATGGTCGCCGCGTTTATCAACTGCGCCGCCATGCTCCTAGACCATTTGACCAAGAAGGCGAGATACGCATCATTCTTCTCCAAAGTGGCTTGGTAGGATCATCAAGACTCACAACCCCTACCGCTTCAAGACGTTCATCTTCACCATGGTGTCTATGACTTCCGACAGTCAGAGACACGTTCAGCTTGTGTAAGGGCACAACGCAATGGCGAACTACAGAACTCTGTTGCCTTATCGTGCCCGAGCGCGAACAAGTACATGGCCCCGAGTCCCGTCACGGAGGTCGAGACGAACATATACGAGGCCATGTCGGCCGTGGACTACCCGAACCCCATCGCCAAGTACGAGTGGATAATGTACCCCGGCAACATCCTCGGCGGCTTCATAAGGAGCAGACGGCTGACCCACTATCAAGAGCTCCCGGACACACGGTCGTTGAACTGGAAACTCCGTTCAACGACATGATGAACAGCCTCTTGGCAACACATGGCCATCACCACCGGCTGCAAGGCTGGGGCTATTCCGGACACGGACGATCTGCGTCGGCGCTGGGAGTGGCTCCCACCAACGTCTTCGCTCATCGGTTTGGGCCAATACTGGCGTTGGTGCTCAGGATACCATGGCCCGTAAGTGAGGGGACCAAATCATGATGGGCATTCGGAATCACTGAGTGTACCTGGCCGCTAACATGTCCAACGGGGCTCTCTCATCCGGGCACTAAATAAGTTGACAAGGAATTGGTGAACCTCAAGATTGGCAGGTCGATGGGCCACACTAATATCGTCTTGATAAAAAGGATGTAATCGTGTTTTATGCCCTTATGAGCGACTAGTACAACATCCGCCTTTGCCGTTGGCCAACTTCCTCGCAGCATTCCTCACCCACTCGATGAACGTATCCACAGCCGAGACGGGCTCCATAGTCAACAGCAAGACGAAGGGCCGCAATTTCCTCAACCTGGGGCTAGCGGTCCTCCTGGTGGAAGTCTTGGTCATGAGCTCCAAGTACAAGCCGTCGACTGCGGTAGCGGACAACTAGTCAATTTCCATTATTAGAGGTCACCTCGACGTCTTCGAACATGAACATGGTTTTACCTCCCCAGCTCGATCACGTAGTCCTAGGTGGTCTATGCCGTGCACCTGTCATTCCCCGACCTCAGCGTCATCGCGTCGTCAAGGAGAACCCAGATGAGGCTGCGCATCTGGATTGACTGCGGAGGTACCACGTACTTGGCGTCTCCCGCAAACGTCAAGCTCAAACCCGTGTCATTCTGGCATTTGATATTCCCCGACGGCAAACTCGCCAAAGTAGGCGTAGTTAACGTCCCTATCAAGGAGGCCTAGAGAGACAGTGGCATCTCTATCGAGGACTCCAAGTCAATTGATTCTAGATCTGTTCAGATCTAGAACCACGACCGCCATAGAATAACTCAAGAAGATGAGGGCGTGAATGCTGGCCAAGACGTATTCGCAAGCCGCAAGAGGCAACGAGTCGAACGGCGACGATGATGGTAATAATGTCCAGACGGTATCAGCATCGCGAGGTGTTAAGTTGGAGAACTTGCGTTTGTATGGAAATTAAGGACAAGCTTTAAGCTATAGCAGTGGCTGTTGAAGTCAAGCAGAAAAACAGGTCATGAGTGACTTATACTGGCTCTAGCGTGATGTCTGTAAAAGACCACGGTGTTGGTCGATGGCACTCGTCAGGAGAGCCAAGAAACCTCACCGGGCAGTGACTTCGCCCATCTAGCGTCAGACTTTGAGGGCGACAAAGTAGATTCAATCGCCGATCTCTTCTCGTCATGAAGACAGATGTCCTCAGTCGCTGGTCTTGGAGCACAGAGTTACTCTTCAGCCACATCATCCCGTCCCTAAATAACGGGTTTGTGGACTCGATGTAGCTGTAACTCAGACAGGTCGCAATGACAGCTAAATTTTAGTAGGAATCCTCGAAGGATATTGAAGGCAGCAGGTTGGTTTGATCTCGACCTCGCGAGGTGTTGACCAGGTTAGGCTGCGCATGACGATACCCAGCCGCATGAAGATGAGGTTATAGTCAGACCAGCGGACCACGTCGGATATTTCAGGCTTCTTGCAGTCAGATAGACGTCTCGTATTCTACTTCAACTCGTTTCTGGAAATCAAGGTCGGTATATCGAGGAAGCGCATCGTTGTATCTCTATCCACCGGATTTCATAAGATTGTCTCAGAGGGTTGTCTCAGTCGAGGAAATCGGGTCATGCCATTACTGAAGTTATCCAGCAAGTATCCTGAAAGTACCAGCACAGTCGGTGTTACGTCAACGATCAAGAGGTAAAGTCGCTACTGGGTGAAGACGAAGTTGTCCGGAGCTCAGGTCGAGCACCGATCCAGTACAATCTCGCTCGGCCTCGTCTGGAAGCCATTCTCCGGCACTTTAATGAATAAAAGCACAGAGCGAAGGCTCGGAAGCTCATTGAGAGTATCCTAGATAATGTCCTCCCCGAGTCTCCTTACCAGATCGGAGGCTCCATTCCCCAAGAGATGACGCAAGAGAACTTACACTGACCCAATCTCGTTAAACATTTGAGAACAGTTGAATCTGTGGCAATTGAAAAGAAAACTGCACCATGCTCATCCGGAACACGTACTAATGAGTCGTCCGCATATGAATATCTTGGGCGGGTTTGCCAAATCTCATCAGGCGGCCTCTGCAGCCAGGATCGCATCATCACTATATTTTTACCACGAAGAGTTAGACCAGAAAACTATACATCTTATACCAGTAAAAGTCGCTATCTATGTGTTAATAGATGCTTTGGGTCTCATGCGCCTTTACCTCCCCCATATTATAGCAGTTATGCCAAGTTTGAGTCACCTGAGGAAGTAAATCTCCTATGAGGCACGTACTTAAGCATTGGTAATCAGCTCTTCAAAGATGAGTCGTGCAAAAGAATCTTCGATACAATGACTACCGGTTGAACGCAGCGCTACGCAGAGATTAATCCTCAAGTTGGCGTACTAGCCTCTCAAATCCACGACCGACACATTGGAATCACCTCCTTCGTCTGATATCGGTACAATTTCATTACCCGACACATCAGGATGGCGCTTGTCACTGCTCCCATTCACTCGAGATGGCGCGGCCGCCCTGCCGCCATCAGTACGTTCCTGCGAGTAATCACACCGCGCTGTGGTCAATAGCTAGGACACTGCGCAAGGCGAAGATCTGCACTGAATACACCATGACCTCTGAGATACCCCCATCGCCTCCTCTTCTCGATTTCCCCTGTCTTGATGGTCGCTCACGACATCCCCTCTCGACCCACCATCGACGACGATGACGACAATCAGCGCCTCAACAGCCTTTACTTCTACAACAGGGAACGGCGCTTACCTAGAAATAATGCGACCTCCAGCTGCCCTTCACTTATGATAACCGGGTTATTGCTCTCGATAATGAAGCTGAAATGACTGGCCGCCGGCCGGATATGATACCCGAGACGAAGAAAGCAACGGCTTTCCAAGCATCATCTCCAACGGCAACAGCGACAGCACCTCGTTCTCGCGCATTGATTCCATGGGCTAAGAGTCGCCAATCATCTCTGGACAATCTAGACTTAATCTTCGAGAGATATTTTGCGCAAAAAGGGGGACACCTGGGAAGGACTGTCTGGTCCGCTTGCTGATGGATGACTAGTACATGATGGGAGGCACTCACAGAGAACGACTACATGGCGAGCTCACTTCAAGTGACCATAAGCTCGTGCTTGACCCTGTTTTATCAGCAGAGTCCTTACCTCGGCCAAGGGCTCGATGGACGAAGTTGTCCCAACGGGATGCACGAATAAGACGTTAACCTAACACCAGGTACGCTCTATTTTCTTTGTTCACAATCACCTCGCACTAAGCACTACTATGTACATGACTGGAACATTGGCGCAGGCTTGGGTATACCCCGCTGATTAATAGGCGTCATGATGTGACTATGAAGGGACGTTGCCAGAATTCGTGGAAACTTATTTCCTCTGTGTCTTGCCAAACCGCGGTTCATGATCTTGTAACATATTGCCCAATATAGTTCCGTCGCCCTCCCAGTGAACGGTCCCGTGGGAATCAGAGGAGCAATTCGGCTGAGCATTCACAATCTGTGAATTCTTGCCTCGTTCCGGACGATAGTCAAGTTCCCCTTCCTCCGGCTCTCCAGCACATCACGGACCGATATCTTCATCAACCATGCGCTTGCCTTACCAACCGCCTCAATAACACACTGTTGACGATTCCGACCAAGCTCTCGGCACCGCTCTACGCAGTGGGGTTTAGAGAAGTCTGGCTGGAGTTGCTTGAGCGAAAGAGTGTTGCTGTTGTGAGCAAGCAATACACATCCGCCTAGCATGATGCCGTTAGCTGGACCTCGCGACATCTGGCTCCTTCGGTTTATATCACTGCTAAGCGACCTCAGAATAGATGGCGTACTAGTTACGCATTGGATCGCCTGGATTTCTCGAATTTGACGATGCAAACCTCCTGTCTCACTGTGCCGTTACTGATGGCTGGGTCAATCACCCGGCTTTGGCTTATCTTCCTTCTCGCATAGCTTCTGCTTCTCACAGACTTGGGCCACCCCACCGTTATTTCGTCGACCCGCTTCCACGAGATAGTCCAGACCATGGAGGATTTTCACGGCCCAAAACGCCGACCTTGACGCAGTGGTCACTTATAGATCATGGCTACTAGGTCACATCCGGTTGGGGCTCCGTGGCGGGGTATCCATCGACGTCGCGAAGTCTGACGATGGCTCGGAGCCCAGGGCCGGTACCACGCAACCTCAAGCCAAACAACAGCTCGTCATGGCGATTGTAATTATCGAGTGACTACAGGTACGTGTGAAGTATTGAACATAACAACAGTTCGTCTCGAGGCCAGGGATGGCCCGAGGTTCTGTCTTGTGGTTGTCTCTAATCCATCCCTTGAGGTCCAAGACACTCTATCTGAGTTGCCCGTTGCTCTTTCAAAGGCAAGGTGCTTCCACAATAATAAGAAACACAGTTGTCCAAGATACTCGAATGGCAAAAGCTAGCCGAGACCCTGGAACTTTCGTGGGCAAGTGTCTCTCGAGGATACCTTACCCTCTTTGACTTGAAGAGCGACGGGGGCAGTGAATTCTTCAGGTCATCATCCGTCGAGCCCCGCACTCGACGATGTGGTCGCGACAGCAACATGTCTATCAAGGGATGAATTAAAGACATCGATATCCCAAAGCTTCCAGATATCAAATCTTCCTGCGCTGGGCTTATCTGCCCCTTGCTGTTCCTGGATCTTGCCCATTCTCTAACCTACGCGCCAGTGTCAAGGTTCATGACAAAAAGGCCACCACACGCTCTCTCCCCGCGGGCCCGGGTCCTCGTTCACGGACCCATGCTGGAAGCCCGATGAATCCAGGGCAGAAGATTGAGAACAGCTTTGGAGCTTTGATAACTACCAAATCAACATCGTGGCGCTACTACTTGACAGGGGCTACGGTGCCCGCACACGAGATGGCGTCTTTTGCATCCCTCAACATAGGCAAGGGGCAGGAGAAGAGTCAAGACACCCAGACACCACCACGTAAGCACCACTTCTCCGGTGATGAATTCACCCTCATTTCAACCAGTACGATAGACGGGATTATACTGCGCATGATCAAAGACGCGATACGGCATACGAGTCTGGGGACACAGCTCACGCCATGAATCAAAACAACGAAATGACCTAGATCACGAGTCGGCACGCGCAATATCAGCGACTAGGTCTGGAGGTCTTGGGTTCGCTAGCTCACTCTTTCGCATTGTTGGGATCATGAGGGAGCCTAACAGAGGTCGAATTTATCCTCGCAACATGCATCCCCAACCCGACTTGTCGCCAGCAAGTAACCCGTCTCGCACTTATTTACTAGCCAAAACGGACCCTTGATGACTTCTAAGTTGCAAGATTCATTCGTCTCTGTATCTGTTGAGGAAGTGCTCGCGATGCTTGCAGTTTCACTCCCACCCTAGAGCCCAGACTAAGAGCGGCGGAGTTACAACCTCGTTGCCGGGACCTAGTAAAGCATCGGCGCTGGCAGTGGCCAAACAATAAGAAACGTCAAGTAGTGTAAATTCTCGAACATCGAATGTACAAGGCTGACGTGGAAGGTGTGACATGTAAAGAGAAAGATTTGGTCAATGAGAGGTCAAGCGGTAGGCCCGGACATTAGACAAAAGCTTAAATATTCTCAAGAATTGACCACAAGGAACGAAAACTACAATCCATGAACTAGGCAAGATAATAGGACAGATAGATCGAGTCTAGGACGTCATTGAGCCGGTGGTTTTTGGAGTTGTAATGCCTGAAGCATTAACGCTGAGGACCTGGGTGGATCTGGATGATGGACTAAACCTATTGAGATCAGGTACTAAAGCTTGAAGATGAGCATACTGGCTGATGGCAATGGCTCGTAGTACACTGAATGATGACTTGGTAGATGTCAAAGTCCTGATATATTGAGTCACTACATACCCAATTCAATTGAAGTATTCCCAGGCATGTGTGTTTTCGAGTTTTACTTGCGTCTATTGAATACCCTTTTGCTTTGAACACCTATATACCATCTCTATTCGATAAATCCGGGCCGTATTTATAATAAGACTTCTTTCCTATTTATCTGTAATTACTAACCCAGCTCGAAATAATGAATAGACGCATGCATCAACGCGACGATTCCTAACCCGCCCGAATGCTAGATGCTCCCGGTCGCAACAAATTCCGCGACTCCAGTGAACAGCTTTATATATTCTCAACAGGCTAGAACCGACAAGTATCTATCTTTCATATGAGTAGTGCAGCATTAAAGAATTACAAGAGAAAGTCAAAATTGGTAATCGGAGTCCAACATATCTTAAGCTGATACTCGTTCGTCTGTTCCCACGCTTCTAAGCAATGTGGCAGTCGATGTGGTGTAGTACAAGGCCGACCGTCGCAGCATGCTGGGGCCCAGCCATACTCTCCTTCAGACCTCCACACTATTGCGGTCTGTAAGACAAGCCTTGTAGAGTAAAGATGGCGAGTAGACTTCTCCGTTGGTAAACGGTTCCGGGAGCGTTGTGTTCTCAAACACCGGGAGTGCCTTGGAGTCATGCGTTTGCTGTGTTGAGCTCAATGAGTGATGAAAATACCGCGTTTGCCGTGACTTTTATTCTGTAAGCTGGTCGAGAAAGATCACCCGCAATCAAAGGCGTACAAGGAGCCCGTGCAGCTGCCTGTAGTTATGTGAAGAAGTAGGCCCCAATGTCTAACTCATTACCAAGCACTCCTCTTATACAGCTCCCGTGCATCTTGGTTCAAAGTTCAAACAACGCACTCAACCTGCGGATCACGCTCATCTTACTACAACGCTGCGTTGCCGGCTCCAAACCACGTTTGTTCACCAACATAGCCAGGCTGCAGGAATATGCACGTCAAAGAAGTCCCATCCGTTGCCGGTGAAGCAGGGTGCATGGTTCTTTGACTCTATGACGGTTTGTTCGGCTGGATGCTCGCTGGATGCCGGCTGGATACCCCTCTAGATAACCTGATTATACTAAGTCACGCTTGAAGCCGCGTGCATTGTGACGCTGGAGATAGAGCATCTGGACTAGTCTCGCGATTTTCCCGACCCTGTAAAGCTAACTATAAAGCCGTGCATCTCTGAAATCCATCCGCTGGGAGTTCTCACCAGTATTCGCATCTGATCTTCATTCTAGTCGATAGCATTACGTGCTGCCTGTCGACATTATCGCTGCCCTACGGAAACTTCCCGATCTTCAGCATGGCTCGTTCCACAGCTGATTACTCTGATGACTCCTCTAGCAGCACGAGCTACGTGGGAGAAGGCAAGTTCCGAATTCATCAGGTGAAGGACTGCATGCTAACTTTGACACATATAGGTCCATTCTGTCTTCCACCTAAGGATACTACTGACGGCAATGAGCATCAAGCTCAAGCCCGCGCTGAATGGAACCAGCTTATGGGGCAGTATCGCGCAGCGCAACAACATTTGAGGGAGATTGAGCATCAGATACACAACTACCAGCTTAATCACATACAGGCCTGGATGAACTCGGCAGCCAAGAAGACATCTACTGAGAATAACTCCGAGACCGATGGCTTTAACGCCGGCGGCGAGAACTTGCCTGGGTCATGGTGCGACAGCTGGTCGGATATCGGCTCTTCTGCTGGTTCCAACGTCACGAACGAACATACAGAGCTTTTGAAGGAGTATCAGAAGAGACTTGACACCAGAAAAACGAGTGAGAGGTTCGGGCGAAGCATTTGGAGCAGACTTTTGTGCAAGACTCGCAGTTGAGCGTGCGAGTTCGGGGACTCATGCTGAGAGCCTGTCGAGATTGTCAGTCGATACACCAAGCCAAGACTGAAGACTTGGGACTAGGAATACCACAAATAGATGTTTCTATAGACGGTTAGTGTAATTGGAATGCTCTATCACGCCGTTTACGATTGAGGATTCATAGACGGGTATTTGTGCATGTGAGGTCAGAACCAATACAAGTCGAATTATCTTAATAGCTTATCTGACAACAGCGTCAGCAGACGTAGATACCTGCTGGGATAAATCTTCGTTCCATAAATCCGGTGGCCCTTACTGATTTTTTAAATAATTCCAATCTCACGTGAGAAAAGCGCGTAGGAAAAGACGAGAGCATGTGGCGGCTGCGCATACCGTGCGTGCCTCGGCCTCCTCGCCGGGGCTTCAGCTACAACGGGCTACAGCTCACGGTCCAGCTACTCTAGGGAGCCAGCTACGATAAGGGCACAGCTCGCCTTTCACGGTAATAAGAATGGCCAACTCGACATGCGCACCTACACAGTCGATAGGCATGCTGCCCACGAGAAGTCTCGAGCACCGCAACGAGGCATCTGGCCTCCGCCTTGAACCTTGGCCGCTACTTTTCCCAAAAAAGGCTGAAGCGCTGAATGGATTCTCGTAGTAGTCTCCCCAGGCCTAGAAGGTTATTACTATTATCGGAGAGAAGACGTTGTTTGACTTTCCTGGCAGCTCAGTCGTTGTGGCGTTCCCTCCGGGACATGCCCATCTATCGCTTGTATACCAAACGAGAGAGGAGAGTACTGTTGCGTGATCGACGTTCTGGCAAGCACTGACAGGGCCGCAATCACGGTGCAGCACCACATGGCTGGCTGTTTCTGAGGGACATCGTCATATCGGCTAAGCAGAGATGCGAAAGTTGGACAGCAAGTTCGACCATTTGCAATATATTTATTGAGTTGACGGCTGAGCCTCATAGATCCGTCGGCTTCGGGTCAATCTGATTTGGCATGAACTGTTAATGAGTATAGGACTGGCGTCTCTTGACTCACCTGTCTGCCGTGGCTCTCACGCCTCCGGTCCTCTGGCTGGAGGGTGCTGGGAAACTTATAGCAACCTATTCTTATCGTGCACCCCCTTTGACGTCTAACTTGGAATGGATCAAGTATGGTACCCGATGAGGCCAAGTGTCAGAAGACACTGGAGGTGAAGGCGGGTATGACTGGTCGTCGGGTATTCGGTGCTCAGTCAAAAGCATATTGAGTAGAGCAAAGCGGCCTCGAAATAGCGCCTGACGGGTAGGGACAGGTTTGGGTAGTGAGCTGGTAGAGGGAACGATTAATATATAATGTCTTCACGCTCAAAGGGTGATGGTCGCGGGGAAGAATCATGATGCCAGGACCTTCATGGAAGACGCATCGGAGCACATGCTACTAGACGAGGATGTTAGATCACAAGTCAGCGTGAGAGAGTAGTGAGATATCCAAGGTTCAAAAAATAGGACAGCTCCAGTAGCCTACTGTCTCAATTGACAAACAAAGCTATACTTGCGGAGCAGTCAAAGTCTCATTGGACGGGAGAGTTGACCACGGCAAAGGACGGAGCAGTATTAAGATGTGAAACGACAAAGATCAGGAAAGATTCAACGGACAGAGGAATTATCCGACAAATTTCTCAAATACGATTCAATGTAACAAGGTAAAGACTACGAAGACATCTCAAGCAACCGGTTTCCCACAATATGAGCCATCTCCCACACACACAATATCGCATCGATGCATACACGATCAGTACCATCTCCAACCTGTAGCCTTCCAATCTCCCCTTAAAAAATCCACGGGTACCATCAGCTAGCTATCCCCAAACTACCCGGCAGACTTTCGCGGCTTCCCAGGCTTCCTCGACCTAGTTGCTCTTTGAGCCTGCCCTCGCGCGCCGGGCTCACTGTTGGAAGCCCGGCGCTTTCTTGTCGTGTTGGCCGTGGGCTCCTCGCTAGTATCGGCTTGGATGGTCACATGGTCGGGATAGTACTTGTCCCTCGTGTTCTTGCATATGTCGGTTTCTCCATAGTGGCATCGGTCGTCGCAGGGTACTCTGCGTTTCTTGCACCCGCAATTTCCTATACAAGAACCTTTACAATCACAGCCACCCTCGAGCCTCTATGGTAATGTTAGCAGTGAGCCAGCTATAGACAAGGACTCGGTAACTCACCTTAATTATAGTAATACACTCTGTATAGTCACTCTAAGGGGGCTAAGTATACCTTGCTAATTTATACTTCTATTAACCTAGGATAGCTTTTATTATAGAAATAAATTATTATAATATTAGCTTATTAATAATATTAAGGTTTAAAACCTCTATCTTAGTTTATTATAAGATATTTAATAAGTAATATAGATTTATAGTGAGTGAAATAATTAAGTAAGTGAAATAGTATACTATATAACTAAAAATAGCTAGAAACTTAAAAAGAGTATTTTTAGTAATCTAACTATAGAAATAAATAATAATAATTTTTTTTAGATTTTTAAAAAAAGCCCTATATAGGAAAATAGCTAATTATATAGTGTAAATAGGTTTTCTATATATTAGCTATATAGAGTTATTAAATAATTCTTAAAAAATTAATATAGCTTATTCTAAAGCTTATAT
>JAJODA010000042.1:0-43908 GCA_021730345.1 Fusarium cicatricum | reverse complement strand
TGCTGGACCAGTTGGACCAGCTAGGACAAGGACCTGGAAGGGTCTCGAGGCCGCCAGTTATGGCAGATGACGACCCTCCATCAAGTGGTCCAGTGGCAGGGAATTGCTTCACGGTAACTCACAGTGTCGGTCATGCACAGTGCTGTACCGGCTAGCGCTCACTGCCTCACACACCAACCGCCCACCATCCATCCATCATCGTCACCCGCCCGCCTGCAACCTAAACGGGACCCCCCGACCTGGCAGCCCAGCAGGGTTCACCAGCCTCAAGCCCACGGGAGCTCAGACCCCCCCAATTGATCGTGACTGGGACGGAATGGATTGCTTGCTGCTCGTGCATTGGGGCTGGGTGCTTCGGCACTGCACCTTAGGTTGCCCTCACCTCACGGCCTCAGCTCTCGCGGATGCAGGATTGATGCAACTAGATTGGCGCACATCACCAGTTCAACAGAGGACGGGCATTCAGTACCGTATGATACAGTGCCTCGACTGCACTCCGTACCGCCAGATGAGGTATGTGCGCCGTTGTAATGATAGATTGCGGGGGGTACCAGCAGTCGCAGATGAGAAACGCAATCCCCGTTCCTTCCTCACGCGCAGTGGATAATAACAATTTCCAGAATGTCAATAAACAAGACACCGAGCAATCCAATCAATGCTCGCGGCGGGAATGAACAGCGCCTAATTGCCCGGCTGACAGAGCCCTGAAAGGCTGCTCAGAAAGGGGCTTGCTGCACTAGCACAGGGGAATTACAGGACGGGAGAGGGCACGCGGCCGTCGAGGTGCCTGAGGCTGCCCGCTTGAATGCCTCTGCCTCTCACCTGACGAATCAGGTATGCCCTGGAAGCCTGGCAGCCCTGTTATCGGATGTTCTAGGGGAGCATTGGGGGATGGACGTCAACAAAGGCGAAGGTGCACAGTCCAGTCAGGGCTGGGGGACAAAGCTGAGTATCAAAGGTATCCAGTGAGCCAAAGAGCTTCCATTGCTCACTACAAACCGCTCATGTCCGCTAGGGCACGCTGCTGCAGAGCTGGGTGCGGTCAAGTGACGAAACGCTGGAATGGGGACCCCGAGACGCCCGGAACAACCTTACACTGGGCTTTCTGGAGTGGGAGGGCATGGAACATTACTGTATCGGCTAGCCGCTGGGTTTCGGATACCACAGCTCACGCATTCCAGCCCCGCGTGAGCCAGGTATCGCCAATGATGTTCCCTAGCAGACACCTGAGTTGTCCAGCTTTGGCCACTCTGGAGACACTGTCCAGAGGTTTCGACTCGATACTGTGCCGCCTCCAGAAACCCTCCCCAGCAGGGACAAGGGTGCATTAGTAGCATGCCACCAAGATTACACTGTGGCACAGCCTAGACCCGATGGGCCCTAGATCGCTGCAGGCCAACCCAATCAAAGAAGAGTGGCAAAGTTTGCGGGTCTCCCGCTTGCGGGCAGTGATTCGCCAGGAACGGGGCATCACTCATCTCCTGGTTCGGCAAGCGGTTCGGGTGGGTTTTAATGTGGGGATAGTGGGATGCAAGTGGGGACACACCTGCCCCAACCAACAAAACCCGCCGCCCGCCGTCCCCGGTGCGTCCTGCGTCCTCCCGCACTCACCTCTTTCCCTTATCAAAGCCAGCCGTCACCTCGCACTTTCCACCCCTCGTACCTCGTCTCGCTTCGCTCTACTTCCCACAATTCACTCATCCACCAAAAACCTACATCAACCAACATCTTGCTTCCCTTTACATCTTGACTCACCACCAAAGACATTTTTGCCTCACTGTGACATTGGCGCCCTACATTTGCCTATCACGACGATAACGACGACTTAGTAAAGCACATTCTTCTTGTCTGTGTTTTTATTGCTCGACTCTTTAATCCCGCACCAACTCCGGAATCCCACCTGGCGCACTCACGCAACCGCCTTCGACTACTACGACTCACTCAACACCCAGCATAATGTCTGCATACTATCACTACAACGTCCACGCCGCGCACCCTGCTCCGGTGTCGCATAACCACCATGGCGGCCGAAATCGCAGGGCGCCCCGTCTCTCTATGTCCCAGAATGCGCAGCGCCAATTCCGCGGTGTTCGCAGCATGAAGGAGCTTAACGAGACTGCATCGCTCTCCGCCTTCCGCACCAAGTTCGAGACGAGCCGGTCCTTTGATCTCGAGGACGACATGGAGTTTTGCCCCGGCCTCTTGACAGAGACCGACGTGAGTTGCCCTGGCGCATTACCCATCAGCGCATTCACATCCTGACTCACCATTCGCAGTTGGTTTCCATCTCCAGCTCATCTGAGCGCTCCTCACTAGCCAGCAACTCTCCCGACTCTTCTCCTACTCAACAACCCAACACTGTCGCCCCTGGCTTTTCCCTTAACTCGACCTCTCCCGCTTTCATCCCCCCTAGCTTCCACAACCAGCAGTCGAGTTTCAAGATCCACCAGCCCTCGGCCACCCGCGGTCGCAATGCCATTCCCATCATCAACCCGGCTACCGGCATCACAATGTCCAGCCCTCCTCAGTCGGTGTCGCCCGGTAGGATGCAACAGTCGATGCGTCGATGGTAAACGGCGCCAAGTCTCTGGCTCTGCACTTGAATGAGTGTCGGGCCGGCTTGAGTGTCGCTATACCGGCGATGCATTTGGCATTGTAGAACATGCTCCATTCGTTCTTGGGCAACTGTTCATCTTGGCGGGCACATTGACCGACTGAGGCTTGATTTTGGCATCATCTTTTCTTGCGGGCTGGGTTCCTCGAGACTTTTGGGTTCGCCGCTTGATGCGGTTATTCCCTCTGTTGGGTCTAACAACTACGACAACCACCACAACAATCACAATTCTATCTCACCTGTATAAACATCCTAATCGACATACCCCTTGTTTCAACCGACAAGTTTCAATGAGGATACAACCGGCGCGGCATGAGAAAGATCGATACCATTTTCGGCTTGGGTCACTTTGTTTTTTTGCGACAAATCAAATACCTAGGGTTTGGGTGTCCGCCTCGTAAGATGAGGTTGTCTGACACGAACGGGGCGTTATCACGGTTTTACATTTCAAAGACGACATGGCATCGGTGTTGACGGCACACGGATTGGATTTCTGATTTCGACATCACAACTTTTTTTTTGCGCTTTATTTACATGGGACGCACTGTTGGCCCCCCTATACTAACAAAATGTCTTCTCCTCATCACGGTCATGGGTTCATGAAGTCATCCAGAGAAAAAGAACATAGAAGGTGTGCTTTTTATGAGCGGGGTCTTGCGGGTGTTTTGATCGGTCGCATCTAGGAATTATCTTTTGGGCGGTGGTCAGGATCGAGACGAAACGGTGTCAATGTTTTGCAACAACATCTCTGCAAATGAGATTGGATTTGGGAAATCATGGGGAGTTGGTCGAATTTTCGGTCTGAACCCGCTGCTGCAGAGAAACGGGGAAAAGGTCTAATTGTGTCCATCTTTCTTCTTTCTTTGTACCATTCTGGGACGGCCTATATATTTGTCCTCTTTTTTGTTTTCTTGTCGATTTGGTCGGGCTTCTTGAGCGGGACGTCGAGCTCAATATCCCTTTGGGGGGCGGTTTATGCTTTGGAGCGTTGCTTGGTCTGTCTCGTCCTGAAGACGGCTTTTTCTTTTTTACATGCTTTAGTCTCGCCTTCGCAAGCATCTGGAGTGTTGGGTGGTGGGATATGACATGATAAGAATCAGAGTTGCGGGATGGTTTTTGGGATTATGGGAGGCCCTCGAGCCTGGTTTTGCACTGCAGCGGTAGACTGCACATGTGTGGCTATTGATAACTGGGTATTGGCGCTGTCTGGTTGCGACGACGCGGCTTCAGAGCTGCGAGACGAGAATATACGATCTGTTCAAACAACTGTGGTTTCCTATGACAAGTGACATGTGTATGAGACAAGTCTGACGTGTGGTTCCTGTGTATGAGCTCCTGTCGTTGTGGTATAGTGACACAAGCAATATCAGCAAGTTCTAAGGATAATGTCTTAGAATACTGTTGGCTAGGTATCGTTCCAAGCTACACGGGGTAGTTTTCATTGACGAATTGACAAGCTATGCTACGCATGAATGCATTATCCCTACACAGTAGATACCATACATAGATGCACCTCTCACAAGCTTCATGTTCCCCAGCCCCCGCTCGCAACCAAGCTTTCCATCAACGACGATCTCGATGAGTAACCCCGAACCCAGCCCTCTCCATTGGCCCTCAACAAAAGGGCTCAGGTTTAATTCAGCAGCTTCTATTACCACTATGGCACTCATATCCTCGGTAAACGCCCGATTGGGATGGGCGAGGCGGGGCCATCCATTTCTCAGGAGAAAAGGGCAGAAACAGCCCAGGGAAGTGATGATGATGCTGGTGACGTCACGGTCGAGCAAAGTTGACAGACAAGCTCTCCACCTGTAAACAGAACAAGACGACATGCTCTTACCCGAGGGCGGGTTATTAAGCTTGTGAATTCCCCTGCAGATACTCGTTCCCCCCCTCCTTCTTCTTCTCTTTTCCTCATTTACAATTACCCCTGATTTGATTCGATTCGAATATCTTCTTCTACGGACCGACCAAAAACACCACAGCATATCCAACAATGATGTCAGCAAGGACCATGATGGCGCTGCGCCCCGCGCATGCGAGCAAGATCATGATGGGCAGGGGATTCTTTTCCACGTCGTCACGACTTGGTCTCAAGGAGTCATCAACCCGTAAGTTGCCGCCGCCGCCTTGCGGGGATATACACTACACCACATTTTGGCGTTGATGCAAAAGCTAACACATGCAAGAAACCGACGTCGACTACGAAAAGCACAAGCAAGACTCGCTCAACAAGCAAAAGAAGGGCTCTGGCCACTGGAAGGCAGAGCTCGCCTCGGACAGCGAGGAGGCCGTCAAGGCGGACCGCACGCCGGGGACCGACTCGGCAAAGGACATGAAGGACCTGCAGGAGCGGACAAAGCGGGCGGCCGAGGAGACGGCCAAGGCGGGCACGAGCATGAAGGATAACATGTGAAGCTGGGAAAAGGAGCTTTAATTGAGGGTTTAAGCTGCGTACAGGATGGGAGTTGGGATGGTTGAACAAACTGATAACCTGAATTGATTACTTTAATGATGTGTATGGCGATTGATGCTTGTGGCGTGAAGCTTGCGAGTCTGTGTTCTGGTGTTGTAAACTCTTTTGTTGTGTGATCAACGGTATGGAATGTATCACGCATTCCATTCCCTGGATCTTGGTCAGAAATGCCATGACCGTTTCTGGTAAGAGCTTTCAATCGTGGATGGTAATGTTCATGTCGGAATTGGTTGCAGCTTTGCCATCTATAGTTATTGACTTCTGGACGACTTGATCAGACCAACCCTTCCTCATTACTCACTATATCCAAATAAATAAATTCCAGGTACAAGCGACAGCTTGCTATATTTCAATTGATAACAATTGAGGTCAATAACTTGTTGACATCTCCAAAATTGACCCATCATCATGACCGATACAACAATGTAGGGTAAGGCCACGCCCACACGACTATCCCTTATCGATAAGCCCCATCGCCGACTTGGATTAACCATCTAATTTATCGCATCGCCGGTCACGGTCTCAATCCTCCGACGCTTTCATAAACCTCCTCCCGGGGCTTCTCTCGCCCTCTCCCTCTTCTTGTCTCTCTCCAAGATCCATCCAAGGAACCTTCACGGCCGAAAATGTCCTCCTCCTCCGCCCCGCCGCCCTTCCAGTCCGCGCTCCTTGCCGGCGCTCTCGCCGGTACCACCGTCGACCTCTCCCTCTTCCCCCTCGACACCCTCAAGACCCGTCTCCAGTCTTCGGCCGGCTTCTTCCCCTCGGGCGGCTTCGCGGGAATCTACCGCGGCATCGGCTCCGCCCTCGTCGGCTCTGCGCCCGGCGCCGCCTTCTTCTTCTGCACCTACGAGGGCGTCAAGGGTATTCTCGCTACACCCGCCGGCGAGGCCAGCCCGAGCTGGAGGGATCCCCTCGTGCACATGGCCGCCGCCAGCGCCGGTGAGGTGGCTGCTTGCGCTGTTCGTGTGCCTACAGAGGTCGTCAAGCAGCGCGCTCAGGCTGGTCATCATGGTGGTTCTTCTGCTGCTGCTCTGCGCGCTATTCTGGCACGCTACTCAACGCATGGCTTTATTCCCATGTGGCGCGAGCTCTACCGCGGCTGGGGTATCACTGTATTCCGCGAGGTGCCATTTACCGTGATCCAATTCCCCTTGTGGGAAGCTATGAAGGGCTGGGGCCGGCGTCGTCGCGGTGGTCTTGAGGTTACTGGTGCCGAGAGCGCTGTCTACGGGAGCATGGCCGGAGGCTTGTCGGCGGCCTTGACGACGCCATTGGATGTTCTCAAGACAAGGGTCATGCTATCAAAGGAGAGGGTATCGGTTGCTGAGGTGTTTGGTCGAATGGTGCGCGAGGAGGGTGCTCGACCCTTCTTTGCGGGAATTGCGCCGCGAGTGACATGGATCTCGATTGGCGGTGCCATATTCCTAGGGAGCTACCAATGGGCCATCAACACCATGAATGGTTTGGCATGAAGCTGGCCGATATCCAAAACTGGCGGGGATCTGTAAATTATAATGCATGAAGCAAGGAGTCAAAGAGAAGGCGGGGCAAAAAAAGGGGATATAGAGGCTTGATTTCACGCTAATGGTATGT
Organism: Fusarium cicatricum; assembly: GCA_021730345.1. Lineage (NCBI taxonomy): Eukaryota > Fungi > Ascomycota > Sordariomycetes > Hypocreales > Nectriaceae > Fusarium > Fusarium cicatricum. The sequence continues at coordinate 37,222 of JAJODA010000042.1, read as the reverse complement.
ACGCCGTTGAGACATCTAACCTATGTACAAATGTATATACGATAAAGGGACTCGCTTGGATGCAAAGGGGTACCTTTGCCAGGCATATACGATGAATGGTATGGGGAACAGGTGGGGTCTGAACAAGAACATCCTTTGGCCGTAAGTTGTCTCTTATTCAACACGAGGCAACCAGGTAGTTGTCATGGGGTTGTTATGAATCAGGTAGCTTGAGCTTGAGCTTGAGCTGGAACCTGAGCACTGCTGTTTGCCTCCTCAGTATCGGCGGTCTCCTGTGTCTCCTCGGGCTCGGCGGGCTTTGGTTCAGGAGGAGGAGGGAAAGGTCGAATCTCCTTCTTGCCGTTGGTCTTGTAGTGGAGTACGATATCGTTACCACCCTTCCAGATGTGTGCGCGTAGCGTGGCTAGAGTAGTTACAGGAGACAGAAGCTGTACGAAATTAGATATGGTCTCGCGACACAGAAGCAATGGCGCGCTTCGCTTACCTGGTCGTTGCAGTATAGCTCCAAGTATTCTTCTGGCTTGAGAGTCTCCTGCTCCGGTTCCTCCAGTGGAGGCTCGATCCTCTCGGCAACGTATGAGAGGATCTTCCTGACTCGCAACATGCGATTCGCGTTCAGTCTGTTGTTTCCATCTGCAGCAGCGATAGCAGGTAAGCTGTCGTCTATCGGATGCAGAACGAATGAAACCTTGACAGGTTCTTTGAAGGGCATCAGGTTCTGCAGCAGAACCTCACCAAGCCACATGGGACCCTTTCGCTCGATAAGATCTGCATCCTTGCCAACGTCCTCGACCGTGCCTTGATACAGGTTCGCGCTACCGCCAGACGTCTCCTCCTGAATGACAACCTTAGTTCCTGGAGGGAGCTTCAGGACTGGCGTGTCGTTGGGCAGACTGGGTGCTAAGCGGGTTTCGACCACCTTGTCGGGGCTCTCGGCTAGTTGACGGTCGTACTCCTGGTGGATCTTCTGGATCACACCGAGGAAGCTGTCGTCAACCTCCTTCTCTTTCTCATGTGTTGATGATGACTCAGACTCTTCTGCCTTTTCTTCGACAATCGCGGGCTTGTCCTGGGTGGCCTGGGAAGCCGAGCGCGCAAGCTTCTTAGTGCCGAACGACATTCGGAACTTTTTCTTGCCAAACGGCGTGCTTGGTGATTTCGTGCTGTCTGCCTTATCCTTTTCCTTATCACCATCCATGGACTTCTTTGAATCCGCGTTATCGTGTCCCGGAGCTGACACCATGCTTGCGGCCTTGACAGCTGATTCGAGCATTTGCAAAGGGCTGGTGAAATAGTCCTCCTTTTCCGTCGATGGCCGACTAACATGTGACTGCCTCTTCTCTACTGGGCTCATTGGGCTTGATGCGGCATCCTCGGGGACACCCGGCAAGCTCGAGGGGCCCGACATAATGCTGGCTCCAGGAGTCGCCAAACCAATACCGAGGCCAGGGGTGCTTGGGTAGTGATTGAGGTTGGGCTTGGGCGTGACCTGATCGGCGGCTTCCCAGTCTGGCAACATCGGTTTCGGTAATGATATTGATAGCGGAGCAGTTACAGGAGCTGTTGGAGCCATAGCCTGCCTTGCCTCGATGCCCTCGTTGAGCTTTTGACGATGTGCCTCATCTCGCCTCATCTCCTCGTCGATGAGGTTCGTGAAAAGATACCGAAGGATCCATTTTCCGAGGCTGACTAGAAGGGGTTTAGTATCTTTACAATTAAACGAGTTCTCGTATTGTGCTTACTTCGTTGGTCTTCTCGGAATTCAAGGGGCTCCTCAATCTCCAGCTCATCGGCGTACACCTCTGCGTCGAAACAGTTGAATGGCTCAAGGACGACAGTGAGATTGCCCGAGCTAAGATCGATCGAGCACCACGGCGCTACAGCCTCGACGGTATTAACGAGATGCTCCACATCCTCCAAATGCTGTTTCCCAAAGCTTTGAATAGGTTTACACTGTCATAATCAGCGAATGCAAGCTTGAAAGATTACTTGTGGACAAACCTTGATTAGATCCCATAACAATACGTCACCAGCCGTATCCAATGTCAAGACCCGTCTCCTATCGCTGAGCAACCTGTGTTTTAGCAGACCAAACTGGCCTTCAATGGTCTCTTCCGGCAACTCATGAATCGGTTTGACTTCAGGATCCGGTTGATCTATGAGAACTTCTGACCCCTTCCGCGTTATGGTGTCCGTGATCGTGTTTGAATCGGGATCCGGCGCACTTCGAGATGGGAATGCAGCCGCTGCGGAGACGCGCAAGATAGAATCGGCAGGGATCTCCTTCTTGGAGACGCCATTAACAGCTGGAGGAGATGACTCGCGAGGCCTGCTCGAGGCATTGGACGTGGCTCTGTGATGTCGAACCGATTCAGGAAGCTGGATGTTGATGTCTGTATCAACGTCCTCCCATCGGTTGATCGAGGACCTGTTTGTCGCAGTCCAGATGTGGCCTCCAGCAGCGACAACCTTGCCTACACCGATATGTTCTTGTGCCACAGCAAGACTAAGACCATCGTCCATATCCTCAAGACTCCCCCGTACGTCTGTTTTAGCCACTAGACCTGAGCGATCGGAGCTGTAGAATACGCCAAGCCTGGGATCATCTGAGAATAGCGACCAAACACTCTCATCGTGCATCGTGAAGGTGTACATGCACCGACCGTTCTTGATACTCCACATTTTGATCGTCTTGTCGGCACTAGCACTTAGGATCGTATCGCCAGCATCATCAATGAGAATAGCGCGGATGTTGTCGACATGGCCCACGAGCTTGGAGACTTTGTTTCCGGTTCGGGGATCATATAGGCGCACAGTCTTCTCCGGGCCGCCGCTCGCCATAATGTTGCGACCAACGCGGAGAGCATATACCGAGCCCTTCTCGGCAATTTCCTCACCTCTAACATCGATCTCGAGGGTCTTGCCTCTACCATTGAGATCCCACAGACAAATCTTGCGATCGAGACCACCGGATGCGATCCAGTTTGCGCCCATATCCGGCGGCGGCGTTGTGACACACTTGACATAGTCGGCATGCTCGCCTATGGTCTCGGCGCGGGTATTGTCTTCTTCGGAATATGGCCGCCAGACCTTGACTGTAAGATCGGAAGAAGCAGAGACGACGGCGGTGTTGTTGTGAGCGAGGGCGATATCGTTGATCCAGTGCATGTGGGCGTGGGTTTGGGCGCGGAATTTGGTCGTGTGCTTGGGCTTCTTGTCGGAAGAGGGAGCCGGCGTCGAGTCGGTGACATCGCTGCGGCCTTTGAGGTCGAGGTTCAGATCCCAAGCGCATACTATGCCGTCTCGGCCACCCGAATAACTGTACGAAAGGCGAATTTAGTAATGTGCGTGGAAGAAGGCTGGGAAAGCGGGCGGCGAGGGAGCTCACAGGATGGCGTTGTCGCTATCAACGGCGAGGCCATTGACACCGAGACGATGGCCGCCAGAGGAGGATTTGGCATTTTCGAGAACTATAAGAATTGTCAGAACTCGGCTCTAGCTTGAAAACAAGGCCCGGCCCGGTTCGTGGTCAACGTCAAGACGTTATCTCGACGAGCGGGGTCATGTTGAAGCCGAGAAGAGGTTGAAGAGGAGCTCTCACCATAGCTGATTCTCTGGCGCGCCTTCTTAGCCATGGCGTAAGGTAGTAGAATAGACGGTCAGGCATGCGCCGGGGTGCGGAACGAGGTAGCACAAGCCGCGGGAGGGCGCAGTTGTAGGCGGCCACAAGAAGAGAGGGGATTAAAATAGTGTATTAAGTGATTTTGAACGCGGTGGGAGGATGGTGATGATTGCGGGATGCGGGATGTGGAAGCTCCCAAAAGTGGAGGAACCGAAGACATGGCTGGGCCTCCACCTTCCAGGCGCATGGCTACGTAGGTACCTTCCTTACCTCACTCTGGGCGGGCCTGCAGGACCGCCAAGGGTAAGGTAGGAAGTGACGGTGGACCAACCTTCCTTCTCTGTCGATGGACGAGGGATGGATATATCTCCAGGGGTCAGGGACGCTGTTGGCAGGGCTGTTGGGCCGTTGAGCCGCTTGTAAACAGAAATCCGACCCTCCATCCCTCGAGTTAGCCAGGAGAGGAGCCCGATACAACATGACCCCAGAACCTGGAGTTGAATGGGTGAATGGCACAGTAGGACCCCTGTCGCTCGCTGGAATCAAACTCCGAGGTCCATCTCAAGGGCGGGGATCATGCCCAGAGTTTGGATCGGTTCCCACGGTTCCAGGCCCGCCAGGTCGTCAACAGCGGGGCCTAGCGTCGCCTTAGAGTCTGTAGATTGCAGAAGCCCTCAACCTCATTTGACCTTGATCGCAAGTCCACTTCTGTTGGTGGTCGCTCTTCTAGAAGGAGTGGACAAACATGGCGTGCATGGCCCACGAGACTCTGCTTGGTTGCATTGTCGATCTGCCTCTGGGGCTGGACATGACAGAGCTCTCTCTGACGGTTACTCGTGTCTCAGATAACTGCTATCTGATGGACTGGATGAGGCGAAGCTGAACAGCTTAGTACTGAGAGAAATAACTCATTAAATAACTTGAATCTCGCTATTGTCGTGTCGGGTATCTGGGTAAATAGGTCCGTTATCCTCCGCTTCGCCACCAAAATCCCCCGCAGCAGTTGTACAACTCGTTCAATCGCCCATGGTCCTTGAGTCACAAACCCATTCTTGTCTTGCTCTGCGTCATATCCAGCTGTTCAAAGCGATGCATCACTGGCAGCAGCACCATCCGACCGAACACCATTTTGTCGACCGCCATTTATCTCCCTTGCCCTCACACTGCGCGCAATCGTCTTCGACTTTGGTCACGTCCTCGCGCCTCCCAGGACAATCCTCTCGGTAGCATCGCGTGTTGCCGCGCAAAACACGATGGCCGCAGCGATGTTCGATGACTGTTTTGGTGCACATGGATCCGCAGATTGATTTGATGTTGGTTGTGAACTTGTGATTGTGTTGTAAAAAGAGGCCGTTGAGATGGCTTGAAGTGTCTTGATGCTAATGAGCAGGTTGCGACTAGGAGTCTAGCAATCCATGCTCTGATGCGTCGAATGCAGATGGAAGATCAGCCAGCAGCAGGAACGCAGTCGAGTCAAATTGGCTGAATGGAAATTTCTGGGTGTTGAGTGCACGCGTGTTCCTTTTTGTTGGTGGTACGTCAGTCAGCTTTCAGCTCTCCCTCGGCTCAGTCTCTTTTCTGGGTTGGGGAAGGCACGCGGCTTTAATATGGATTTGGAAGGTATTTGGATGCTACACAATAACTTAGCCCTTGGGGCAAAGTTCCGTACCAATAATAACCCATGGCCGACAACGGAACCTTAGGTCAGGATGCGACCACAGCTGGTGAGAATGACGCGGACTCAGGTCCAAGAAACGAGTTGAAGCCCGTGACGCGGCTTGGACCAACAACTGAAAAGTGTGTGTGGTTGTTTTGTGGCGGTTGCATTGCCGAGGACTCCGGTTGGATACGAGATATCTTGCAGGGGAATCAGGCACTACCTTAGTTTTGGAATCGAATAACTATTACCGGTACACGCTAACGAGAGCTTCCGCAACGAATTAGAGACATTTGGACTTTTGGAGCAGTTCGAGATTTCCAGGGTAGGATGTATTTATCGCAAAAAAGTGAATCCAGACTACCGGTATTTCATCTGCCCGCAGACATGCCTCTAGACCTCTGGACTGACTTCACCTCACCTCACCTTCATTGTTGTCCCTCCGCTTACCTCAACCCCAAAGTCACAGGACCAGCCCGGATCCAAGTCTTGACACAACCGCCTGCAGTTTTTTTTGTCTAGAAGCAGCTCAATAGGTGTACCTCGCTACCATCTTAGTCTTCTTAACCCGGAAACTCCTCTTGGCAGAAATAATCCAGCGGCCAGGAATAGTTTCGTACCGCGACTGACACCTCTCGCATTCCACAATGTGGTAGGATTCTATGTCGTTGCGATTAAACAGACATGTCAATAGTCGCAATCGCCGGCCGCATGATGTTGTGTTCGCGACATGGCGGTGGCCTCAGATATAGACGTTGACGAAGCGAAAGCACATGCTGGAGGTACGCTGTTAGAGGGTTGTTCTTGAATTTCACTTGGTAGAATGGCTGAAGGGGCAATGGAGATGAAAGGCAGAGAATTTCTTGTCTATTAGAACTGGTGACTGCAACTTTTATATCTTTCAAAATGCCTTTGTTAAATACAAGTATTCATTCAAAGAACACAGCACTAAATACGGCACTAAACAGGAGAACAAGAACAAGAGAACACGAGGCCATGTACTATTTCTGCCTAAATGTATTTACGGTCACAAGAATTAAACAAGATCTAACTAGAGTAAAAAGAGTATACTACACTATAGAGTCTTTCTAAATACCTATACCCTTGAGCTAAAATGACGCCATCGGAATACATAGAGTACGCCACGAGCTAACCAAACATATAATAACGTCCTTCCAGCTCAGAGAATCCCACCAGTTTCTTCTCTTCTTAATTAGGTGCCAGTGAGTTACACTAGTACCCAAACCTGACAAGGTCTGGGACTTATGGGGGTACCAAGACAAATTCTAATGATCCCAATACTGCTCAGCTGGTTGCTATTCAAATCGTAGAAATACTTGGTATTCGCTCGTGCGCCTCCAGGAGCCGACCAGCGGAAGGTGGAGTCTAAAAGACCCCCAGGAGTTCATCTTTATACTGATCTGTATCCGACGGTGTAGTCTTGGCACAGTCGATGTCTTCGTTCCGTGCAAACATGATCTGGCCAAGATCGCCTTTGCTCTGGAGCATACAGTACTTACAACAGCCACGCCCTTGTATTAGTATCAGAAGAAGTGAGGAATAAATCTCCTCACATATCATAGTAGATCGTCCGACAGTACTACTTGATCTTGTCTTCCTTGAGAATGATACTGACGGCGGAGCACTCAGAAGAGCACAAGGTGAGAATAGCGACGTTATCAGAACTAGTCCAATCGGCCAAGATATGATGTGCGATAAGAGGTAAAGAAGGCAGCAACTTACAAGTCTATAGTGACGAATTAGTAATGTTTATAAAAAGAATGCTTTAATACTCTCTGACTGTATTCTAGTAGTACATAGAGACATAAGTTGAGTTTTATACTTGTGATACTGCTGCTAAGATTTAATTAATATTATTATCTAGTTAAGATTAATCCCTCTAAGTACTTCCTTTTAATCTTTCTTATAAGATAGTAAGAGCTCTAGTTAAACTTTCAAAAGGGAAATATTACCTCTTGTAAATAAGAGACTTGCATACTTATAGACTTAAGTTACGCCTTAAATGGGGCAGCCCTGGTTGAATTGCTTTACTTTATGTCTTATGTACTAGTATGAAGTGCTTTTTATAACCTGGTCGGTATTCTAATTGAGATCTCACACTTGAGAGGTTCACTCCTCGAGGGATTCTTGATCCAAATAGAGAATGATATCTTTTCCATCCATTGATCGAGACGAACCTGCACTTGTTTTTTCCAAGTTGAGTTTCTATACTAGAATGACTAGAGCGCTGAAACATAGACTTCGTATTGGACTTATTGTTGTATCAATTTGGCACCTGGGCGAGAACGAGTTCAAAGATGAGTCTAAAAGAAGTGATTTAACAGGATCCCCGCGGCCAGAGTTAAATACCTAGCTTATCACACATTCGCTGCTTGTCAAGTGAAGATGGTCAAGTAGAAAGTAGCCGTCTCTTCGCTTTATGCGTCAAAATAATCCGGTATCATTCATCTTGGGCAGGCCGCCTACCTCTGACCCGTTACAAATGAAGACATAAGCCAAAGATGGACATGAATGGATATGATAAACAGCGAAACACCATGGTCTATGTTACGATCCTCTCGCAGCCTAGTGCTATCATTGCATTTTGCATACCCTAACGCCGTGCTATAAGCCCCCCCCAATGTACACCGACGGTCAACTCGACCGACCACCCCTTTTTTGCAACCCGTATCCGAGCGTTTACCTGGTGAACTTGCCACCCCTGCCGCCGTGTCGAGGCTGGCTGCCATACGCGCGGCGGCCCTGCTGCTTCTTGTCCCTGCTCATGCTGGCGCCGAGTGTGATGTCAACGCGCGGCGGCACCGTGAAGCCGAAGCTCTTGGCCACCTTGGCCAGATCCAGCTTGTTGATGTCAAAGACGCTGCGCAGCGAGTGCGAGGCGTACGCGTGCAGGTAGCTGCGGTAGCCGTCCTTGGCGCTCTTATTCAGGTAGTAGTTCTGGCTGATGAGCTTCTCGAGCTGCGACTGCACGTTGACAATCTTCTTGGCGGGAAAGTCAAACTCGACAACGGGCACGCGGGCCGCCTTGAGATGTGACAGGAAGCCGACCTCGCTGGGCTGCAAGAACATGAGCGATCGGCCCTTGGAGTTGCTGCCTCGAGCGGTACGTCCGACACGGTGAATGTAGTCGCGGGGGTCATCCGGAGGATCGAACTGGACGATCCAGTCAACAGCAGGGATCTATCGTTGAACATTAGCGCATTGCTTTAGGTAGCTGTTAAGTTGGGTACATACATCGAGGCCACGAGCGGCAACGTCAGTGCAAATTAGGGTGCCTTGCTTGGCGTTGCAGAACTCGAAGAAGGTGTTGGTTCGCTTTTGTTGTTTCTGCTTGCCGTGGAGATCGAGGACGGGAAGATCGATGTAATTGAGCAACTCCGAGTGGTACTTGACACACGCGCAGCTGCTGAAAAAGACAATCACCTTCTTCTTGAGGTTGCGCTTCAGGAAAGAGAAGAGAAGAAGGAATCGCTTATCGGCCTCGCAGAGGACGTAACCCTGCTCAAGTCCCTCCACTGTGCTGAACTGCTTCTCCTCGTCGACGTTGATGTACAGAGGGCCAGGGCGCAGCGAGATTCGCGCAAGATCCTCGACCTTGGTTGTTTGAGTGGCCGAGAAGAGCATAGTCTGTCGATCCTCCTTGGGTAGAATCTTGATGATCTGTCGCATTTCATCCTCGAAACCAATCTCGAGGATTCTGTCGGCCTCATCGATGACAAGAGACTTGAGGTTCTTGAAGACGAAGGGGGTGTTTTGCAAGTGATCGAGCAGACGTCCGGGAGTGGCAATGATGAGGTTCACACCCTTAGACAGCTTCTCGGCCTCGGCGCGTCGGTTCGCACCTCCGATCACGATGCCGTACGTTTGCGAATGGTGAGCCATGAGCTCCCGAGCAACACCGAAGATCTGGAGAGCCAGCTCGCGAGTAGGCGAGACAACAATGACACCGGTACCGTTGCGGGGCTTGAATCGGAGAGCGCTCAGCATCTCAATAACGGGGATCAAGAAAGCCAGAGTCTTTCCGGAACCAGTCTTTGCGGCACCGAGGACATCGCGGCCGGCCAGCGAAGGGGGAATGCCTCTCCTCTGGATCTCCGTCATCTTGGTAAAGCCCATCTCGTTGATCGCCTTCATTGTCTTTTCGGAAAGGTTGAGCTCCTCGAATGATTGTGCTTCAGCACCAGCGACGGGGGGTAATGTGAGCTTTCCACCGTCGGGAAGATCTGTGTTGTCGTCGTTCTTGTCCTCATTCGCGTCGTCTTCCTCTTCCTCCTCAGACTTGTCAGCATCCCCCTCTTCATCAGCCTCGTCGCTCTCCTCATCATCATCCTTCACATTGTCCTCCTCCTCATCGTCCTCCTCCTCGTCGTTGGAGTCGACCTCGGGCTCATCGCGGGGCTCAGGAGCGATGCGCTTGACTTTCTTGGACTTTTGAGGGACGCTGGGAGCAGCCCTCTTTCCGTTAGCCACTTTGACGCCATTGGCGTCCTTGAACTTGCGTTTTTTGCTGCCTGCAGAATCCATTTTTGTTGCGCGTGTGATGCTATCCAGATCCAGCCGATCGTCTCTGGCAGCGTCTCTGTCTTGGGAAATTTTCTTATCGCAAAAAAAAAGTTGTTACAGTGGTGCTCTGATAACGGCTTGTAGTTTTTCCGATCACTGGGTGCGTATGCCAAAGTAGCGAATGGCATCGCAACAATTCAGTCTTCCGTGCTTCCTTCCTTTCGCAGCTCCCCGCAGTGGATCAGCGGTACGTGCTGTCGGTTTTTATCCTGTTCTGGACTAGCTTCATGTCTGCTGCACCGTGGAAGTTCGGAGCCATGCGCAGTCAGGTGATTCTTCCAGGGTGTGTCGCGTTTCCAGAGACAAAGGGCATTGAGTAACTATCGGCTCCTTGAGTACCTCGATTTAAGATGTCAAGTGTAAGGGTGCTTACGATGTATTGGCAATGCATTTCTGGAAGCATCGCGCGCTTTGATCGACGTAATCATCAGTCAAGTGATCAAATATCTAGGTCAATGCCATACTACCAGTAGACACCGTCTAAAACGGTAAGGGCTGTCCGAACGGATGCAAGGGCTATTGACAGATGCAAATTGCCAAGACGGTTTAGCGTCAAGTCACGCCTCAGGAAAAGCGGCATGCCTGCCAGGTACCTTGCCTCGAGTGCTCGGTTGGCCTCGACTGTTCCTTTCAACTCAGATTTCCTCCCTCGCCTGCGCATCAACTTGTCCAAGTCATCACCCCTTGCCGCAGACAAAGACACTCCTTTAGCATCGTCGAGGCAGCGAGGAGCTATTATAAACGACCAAAGCATCGAGGCCCCACGAGCGACACTTTTCTATCGCAGACGCCTTTTTTCTCGGTCCGCGCAAAAAGTCTTTGACTTCATTCCCGACTACGAAAATTGTGACCCCCTCGACAGATCCGTTGATTCATCACTATTTCTACTGCTGGAACAATTTTGACACGGCTGTCGCATCTATTCGATCTTGCGACTAGATACTTTAGTTTCAATCCCAGCGACTCTTTCATCGCGTCGCTCGCTGTATATTTGCGTATCCCAGCCACCGCAATCTAGCAGTCCCTGCGTCTGCTCGCGCTCTTCGCCTCTATCCAATCGGTCGCACCCATGGCGGAACCTCGCCCCGATATCCAGAGTATTCTGGCTGCGCTGGGTACGTCGAAATTGCTTACATCCATCAAATTCAGTCACTGACTTGCGTGTTTCAGCATCGCAGCGCCCACCGGCCACGACCCCTACGCAAACGCCTCCTGCCGCTCCTGGTCAGGCATATCCCCCGCCCGCGTCCACGCAACCCGTGTCTACGTACCAGCCGCCTCCCCCCGGCGCCAACAATTATGGCGCACCTGGCTACGGTGGCCTGCCTGCGCCAGCTTCGAGCGGAAACCTCGACCTGAGCTCGATTCGACCCGTCAACTCGGGCACCATGAGCATTGCTGACGCTATTGCCCAAGCAAAGGCCTTTGCTGCTGAGAAGGGCGTGGCGTCCTACGATCGCCCACTTGTCTATGCCTCTGACTCTCGAGGCCCTGATAGGGGCTACAAGCGTTCAAGATCGCGATCTCCTGCCCGGGACGAGTTTCGTGATGGCGTAAACCCATATAGAGACGAGCGACGTGGTGATCGTGGTGGACATGGCCGGTCCTATGACCGGGATCGCTCCTTTTCACCTGGGCCACGTGGCCGTAATTTTTCCCCTCGAGGGGGAAATGGACGTGAGAGGTCTCCGTTGAGAGGAGCCGGTGGTGACGACAACTCCGAAACCATTGAAATCGAATCAAGCCTCGTCGGCCTTATCATTGGCCGCCAAGGAGAGAACCTGCGACGTATTGAAGCCGATTCCAACTGTCGCGTGCAGTTTTTGGCGGCTGCCGATGGTGGCCCCTTTCGACAGTGCAAGATTTCTGGCCAGCGACATCGCCGGGCTGAAGTCAAGGATGCCATCAACCGTATCATTGACGACAGTGGTATGGGTGCTCTCAACCGCCCCGAGAAGCCTCGTGATCCCAACAAGGGCGGCGCGACGGCTCTCCGTGAAGGGGAGGATCATATGCAAATCATGGTTCCCGATCGCACTGTTGGTCTGATCATTGGTCGTGGCGGCGAGACCATCCGTGATCTGCAGGAGCGATCAGGCTGTCATATCAACATTGTGGGTGAGTCTAAGAGCGTTAACGGACTGCGACCCGTCAACCTCATCGGTACGCGTGAAGCTGCCGCTCGAGCAAAGGACTTCATCATGGAGATTGTCGACAGCGATAGTCGAGGTGATGCACCTCCTGCTCTTAAGGGTCGCAGCGGCGGCGGAGGACCACCTCCTGCTGGCCGCCATGAGGCTCCCCAGCGCGACATGGGTGGCGCTGGAGGTCCCGGTGGTCTTGGCGGTCACGACAAGATTAACGATGCCGTCTATGTGCCTTCGGATGCAGTTGGTATGATTATCGGCAAGGGTGGCGAGACTATCCGTGAGATGCAAAACAGCACTGGATGCAAGATTAACGTGGCGCAATCGTCTGGCCCCGGCGAGACCCAGCGGGAGATTGCTCTAATTGGCAGTCGTGATAGCATCGCGCGAGCCAAGCTGGCCATCGACGAAAAGGTGGAAGCAGTGGTGAGTCATTGACAGATATCCTGTTACCCCAAGTGCATCACTAATTACAAGGCAGCGCCAGAAGGGAAGCGGAGGCCGTCCCGGCGGCCGCGGACATCAGGATACCGACCGAGGAAGCTATTCTCAACAGGCATCGAGTGCTACTAACCCGCCTGCTCAGGCTACTTCAGGCGATGGAGCAGATCCGTACGCCCAATGTGAGTATTCCTGCCGCCTTTGGATTCGAGGACCTCGACTAACGGAAACAGACGGTGGCTACCAGAATTACGTGGCCCTTTGGTATCAGTCTCTGATGTACCAACAGCAACAGGGCGGACAAGGCGCACCTCCTGCCGGTGCCCCTGCGCCTGGGGCATAGTGATGTCTCTGGCGACTGCACGCACTCACGCTTGGGTGACCTTGATCGAGCGCTTATCCGCAATTGCCGCGGACCGAGTGCACCATCTGAGATGCCTGACTTGATTGACGTGGCCCCGTTCTTCTGACATCTTGACGCCCCTCTGCCTCCTCTCATGGTCCGTTGATGAGACCCACGACTGTACAGCACCCAACCCTCTTCGTTCCTTGAGGATCACTTGGACTCAAGGCCCTGCTACTTTGATGACGTATATCATTTTGACTCGACAGTCCTTTGACGACATTAATATTGAGGTCCGGTAGCGGTTGCAACATCCATGTTGTGCTGCTTCCGCCTTTCTACATAACCGAGAACCGATGCTGAATGCCTCCGCGGACGAGGAATACAGGCCTCGCTACTTTTTCCGAATATCCAGACTGCAAGCATGATGGCCGCGGGAATGTCGACCTTGACAGCTTACGACTAACCCGTTGATGATTTCCTTGTCGACCTTCTGATGCTAGCTCATTCTTGGGCATGACGTACATCCTGAACTCACAATTCATTGTGGTGTCTCTTGAGGAAGTGAACCAAGTTCTGGATTGGATTCATGACATGATGTTGGGCTTGTGCCTCATACGCTCAGGGCCCTAACTGATTCAGTTTTGTCCTCATCTTTTGTCGTGCCTGGGTGTCTTGGTCCGCCCTTGGCGCTTCTCGTACGTCTTGGATGAACTGAAACGTATCGTGCAAGTGGTTTCGTCGTTTCTGCATGTATGTTGCGAATTCTGCCCTTGCATGTCGCGTTCGCCATCTGCATCCGCATCCGCTCCTATGCTCAGGTCTGCGTTTCTACTGGGTTTGACTTCTTTTTTAACTCCACAAACATTTTGATCTTGCCATGCTATGTGGAGGGAATGGGCTTGGTGACGGGGGACATGGTGATATGGAGTTGGGGGTTTGAAGGCATTGTATTATCACCCTAACCAGGTAGCTTTCGTAGCACGATGGACCCTTGTCCTGGCGACTCTCTGTGCCCATAATTGTTGACAGGTGAAATATGTTGTGAATTGTAAACTTGCGCACAGCTAATATTGAGATTGTTCTGGTGGCGATCTCACTGGACCTAGATCTCCGGATTTAACGGCACCTCTACTATTGATGTAAACGCAGCACCTCAGGTTCTGCAGTTATAACGAAGACTGAAAGAGCCATCAGCAGAGACGTAGATGCTGGTATATGTTGGCCCCCCCGTCAAGACTGGGGAGGTTGCTCTTGCCATCGCCTCTCGCTGTACATAACCCCAAGCAACCTAACACAAGGTAGGCTTTCTTGAGACTTGGTTCCTTTCACAAAGCATCTTGTAAACTCGATCCTTTGGTTTCTCACACGACATCTCGTATCCCTCACCCTGATAAACCATCCATCAGCATTCGTTCAACGCCATCATTCTTTCTCTACCGTCTCTATCCCTACCCTTTGATTCATCATGTCTGCACAGGGTCTTGGAAATGACGGACAAGTTGAGCTTCAAGCATTAAACCTGGCTGCCCCCGAGCCAGATGCCGAGCATGAAGACCTATTTGGTTCTGGCCCTGACACTGACGAACACCATCCAAGTGCAAGCGAGGAAGAAGACAATCATCGTCAAAATCCCGCACGTTGGACCACAGAAGAATGTGAGCGATACGCCGACTGTGCGGAAATAATGATACGGGAGAACCCACAAGTCGATCCCCAATCCCTAGAATCATGGTATTCCCTATACCATGCGGCAACGAGAGAACTGGAGCGGCGTGGCCATCCGCCTCGGGCGCCTGTACCACCTCGACAAGTAGAACGACGCGCTCGTCGCTGGCCACTTCGCAACTTAGACACATCTCGTCGAACCTGGCTGCCTCCCCGGCTCGAGGCTGACCCATCCCATGAGTATCCGATGGAGATCCTACATTTTGGTTTGGCGGTAGATGGCCAGCAATCTTACCACTCCGACTCGGACTATTGGATTGGTTTGCCCATCGTCGAAGTGATCAGACAAATGGACGATCGTTGCAGAACGCGTTGGGACGACTTCCGCTGCGATGCCTGTGAGCGGAACGTCTCTACTCCTCGTCATATTTTCATCTCAGACCCCAGTCACATTGCAACTCACCAGTTTGTCGGAGAAGAGCGGATAAATTGCTCGGACCACTATTATGACCGTCGGATTCTCACGTGGTTAGTCTCGCCAGACGAGTGCTACCACTGTTCTTAGGCGGCATCGTGGTTACTTGCCACGAGCGACGAGAGATCACCAGAGCGGACCATGGAAATGATGTCGGATTTCGTCGCGTTTGGTCAAGAGGACTGTCGTCGCTCGCCAGCAGGCGCCCGCCGCCTCGCGATGCTATATGCAGCGCAAGGGAGCGAAGAGAGTGAAGGGAGCGAAGAGGGCGAAGGGTGCGGATCGCTGACTCAAGTAATTTGGCCTGAGTTCACTTCCTGAAGACGAGAGCTATGATCAAGGATACCTGAATCGTACACAGCGGGCATTACACCAAGACTATGGGATGAGTGAGTTCTGAAAGCGGCCATTTGGCAAACATGTTTGGATCAACAGCGTATACCGGTAGTCAGACATTACTATAACATAACACACATCATGTTCTGTTATTCGAGTCCAGCTGTTAGCGCCATGTTGCCGCCACAGCTAACTGCTCTCTCATGTGTATTGAAACTGGAGCCATGTGGTCAACGCGGTGTCAACGGCGCCCACCATTAGACAGACTTGCAGGGCAGATCCAAGATGAGCCCACACTCGGAGATGCATGTTTGGATACGCCCGTGAAGCTCTAAAGAAGCTCACGACATTTGGCGGAAGCTAGTCAATAGCTACGGGCGTTGGGGGCATCACCCCTGCAACTGATCAGAAAGAGAGTTGAGATGAACGCCGGACCATCAGAGGAACGTTCCGTGAAACGATCTCACTCCAAGAGGTTAGTTTCAGACGGGGAAACGGCCGATCACTTCAAAGTCTGGCACACGGATCCATGGGGAAGTTGGTCCTCGTGCGTGATCTAACGCCTCCTGTCGTCGACAGGTTCGACAGGAAGCCTCGTCAAAGACGGATCTGCTTCTCTGGAGGGTAAAGACGGTTGAGTGGCGCTCCAGACATCCTCATTCGACATGGCGCTAGAAGAAGAGGCAACAGACACTTTGTCCAACGCGTCCATCATGCGGCATGCTGGCAGAGCTTGTGTAACGACGCCAGGAACCGCACCGGCGATGCTAGCAGGGCCAGCGGCAG
This sequence comes from Fusarium cicatricum, assembly GCA_021730345.1. NCBI lineage: Eukaryota > Fungi > Ascomycota > Sordariomycetes > Hypocreales > Nectriaceae > Fusarium > Fusarium cicatricum. The sequence goes on along the minus strand of JAJODA010000042.1, from coordinate 21,163 downwards.
GGCGGAAGCTGGCTGCCGGAGTGCTCTCGAAGGGATCTAGGGGAACTGGTGACCAGTAAATGCTGCGTGGAATCCCCATCAAACGGGGCCTCGGCGCCCGTCGCGCTGGCATGTCGCAGCGGCGGGCGTTCCTGAGACCCGTTTCTGGCTTGGAAGCGCCATGTTGCGGTAGAGAAGCCAAGTGGAACTCGGGGGAGTTGATTCGCGATATCATGACTCTTGGATCATATGCCCTTGGTTAGCTTGAGAAGCGGGTAGACAGCAGACCCCTGTGTAACTCTTGGCCTTTGCATTTCGTTCTGTGAGTTGAGAGATGATATATACGGTAGTAGTCTAGTCTCTGTCTTGGTCAAACGGCATCTTCCATCTCGAGATGCGGGAGCGTGGATCGCCGCGTGGGGCGGAGAAAGAGAAGCCCGTCCTAGTGCGCCCGCGGGTCTGGAACCGAAAACCGAAGAATCCCCCCCCCTCAAACTCGAGGGCTGATGATGATGATGGTGATGGGAGTGGCAAAAAAGGTTGTTGCCAGCAAACGCCTTTTTCGAGATGGAAAGCTGCGCGGAGATGTTTGAAGTTCTTGGCGGATGGGGAAGAGAGAACAGAAGGCCCATGCTTTTCAAGAATGTGGATACCTAAGTCCGTGATAGGTACGTGCCTTAGATTGATGTGCCAAGTCAATGTCAATTCCGTTTCTGGACTTGATGTTTCTTTTCTCTCTCCTCTTCTCTTCTCTCTCACTCACTCACCCACTTTTCATGGCTACTTGCAGGCGTAAAAACCGACGAGTCCCCTAGAAAATGTGACGATACATGCTTGTTCACCTCTCTAATTCCCCCGTCTTATTAGTCTCAGCCTTGAAGTAGCATCCTCTCATCTTATCCCCGCCCCCACTCCAATATTCTCGTATCGCTTTCCTCTGCCTCCTCTCTCCTCTCTCTCTCATATGCAAAAAATCCGTCTCTATCGTCGTCATCCCCCTTTTTACTCCACCAAACCACGTCGTCTAGCCCTCAAAATATGACAGGTAATTTCTCGCGTCTGGGCTTGATCACTGTTGGTCCCTGAAACCGTTTCATCCACTGGCGACGACGACGACGACCCAGTTTCAGCAGATCTGTTCTTTATATCAAGGAGCCCAGCCCAGCCCAGCCCCAGCCACTTTGTTTCAAGCGATAAATTGGAGCGTCAGTACAATCAGCCTGCTGCCCCCTACAATTACATACCATTCTGCAGTCTGTATCCTGTTTGCAGAACCTCGTTGAGCGGGGCCAATCCAGTCCCTGCATAGGCACTCGGCAGTTGAGACATTTGCCGAGTTTTCTACCGGCTTATCAACAACTGAACCTTGCTCAACCGAGGGTCGCGTTGCTTTAAAGGTCAGTTACCATCTGCGCGCAGTCGCTGTGATTGTTATTTCACGATACTGATACTCACCCATCAGACCACCCGGTATTCTCATCTGGTGGCACGCGTCATCCTGGCAGAGGCCTCTACGCGCACAAGAGACGCTGGCCGAGTCTGCTGCACAATGTGTCGCATGGTCGTCTTCGAGGGGACCTGCACGCGCTGCGGCAGCCCCCAGACCTGGACAGACCTGACGCAGGAGCTCTCGTGTCTCCAGGCCAAGAACAAGGGCTGTTTTGGAGAGTGCTCGCGCGGCATCCACGTCGAAGAGCATACCTTTGACCAGGAATGCTGCACCTGCGCCGAGGAGGACGAGGGCATCGGCGACCTCGACGAGCCGCTCACGGGAGCTATCCAATATGCAACGCACATCCCGAGTAGTAATCTTGGCAAGAGAGGCGCACAAGAGGAGGAACGCGGCCACGTGGATAGCGAGCGTAAGAAGCAGAGGACTTGACGACAGTGCCTAGTTGGGCCGGCAAAGTTGATTTCATGGGAGTTTTACAGGCGGATCTTTCTGACGGCGTTTAACGGACTGAAGTGTTTAAGCGTAGGGGTTGATGGTTTGTTTGGCATCTGGAATGTATATTAAACTCTATCACGCGACATGAAGGGTTGTTGAGGATCACTTGGATGGTTTTAGAGATCCTTGATTTATGGCGATGAGAGAGAGGCGGGCCCTTTGAGGTTAGAATACCCATACATGCTGAATCCTATTGTCTTTTCCAGTAACATATATCTGATTATGTTCTAGCGTTATTGTATCTACAGCTCTCGACCCATCTACTTTGAGCTATGCTTCCCCCTTTCCCTCCCAAGTCTCCTTGACCACTCTCCAATATCGCTCCCCGTCAACTCTTATCTGCGCAACATGAGCTCCTCCCTTGAACTTCTCCATCCTCACCGATCCTCCCCTCTCCCTCGCCTGCCGCCCATGCGCCTCTATATCCTCCCATCCCACAGACTGGTCCGCGTCACCGTATAGATACGCTCTCCTCGTCTCCCTACCAATCCTCTCTGGGGCGTTGAGCTTCACAGCATTGGCTTCCTGCGGCTCCATGCGGCCCCAGGGGATATACATGGCCCATGCAATAGCCAGGAGTACCCAGACCAGAGGAGACGCCCACGATGGGAGAGATCTCGCAAAGACGTGATAGCTGCGCTTCCAGTGAAAGTACCCCGGACACGAGTCCATCACGACGGCGTGTCGCGGGACAGGCTCATCTCCAAGCGCAGCAGTCCAGACCTCCCACAGCGCGACAGCAGAGCTAACGCCGCCGTTGGAGAAGACGTGGAGTAAGAAACTGGGTTCATCTCCCGCGTCGTCCGTGAGGGCTTGCAGGATGGGCAGCGCGGGCGCAAAGAGGCGGCGACGCAGCGAGGGCCCGACATACTGCTTGAGCGTGAAGCGGATGAGGAGCAACGACGACGTGGGGAAGAGATTGCGGTGCTGTGCAATATACTTTGCGATATGTACGTCTTGGGCGCCCATCCATGCGAGGATGATGATGAGCTGCGGATCGCGCGAGGCCGTGTTCTTGGGCGCGACTTTATCCGGTGACAGGTATGAGACGGATGGGCTGAGGATGTTGATGAAAGCCAAGGGCGATGCCTCACCGGGCGTAGGCGCCATAGTTACTGTGGATGGAGATGGAGATGAAGAGCTGGACCTCGAAGTAAGTTGAGTGAATTCGGATAGTATAAATATCGCCGAATGGATGCCAAGACGGAGCCGGGTCCGGAAGAGTTCCGTCGGGAGTCGGCGCCAAAGAGGGGCCGCGCCCACCGGAAAGTCGGCCATTTTAAACGGAGCATGCGGAACGATTTGGAGCCCGAATGGAAGAGGAGCAGACTTGTCCACCACTTTGAATTCTAATAAAAAAACACGCAATGTATCTGGGAATACGGTGACCCTCAATCTGCATCACACGTCTGCATCTCCAACCGCGAGAATCTCCCTTTCCACGACATCAAACACCTTCATCGCCTCATTCTCCAACCTAATCTCGTTTACCCTCCTCTTGAAGCTCTCATCTCCCAGGACACGCTCCACGCCCACCCTCACCTGGTCGGGGCGCGGCTGCCCCGTCCGGAGGTTGACCGCGACGCCGCTCCACTCGCCGCGCATGGCGATCTCGGGCTTATCTTCACTCATGCCGGCAAGCACCAGGGGCACGCCGTTGGTCACACCGTGGAGGAAGCCACCGTATCCCGCATTCATGACGAACACGGACGCGTACGGAAGGAGGACGTCGTAGGGGAGATAGTCGATGACACGAGTGTTGGAGGGGATGATCGTGTCGGCGGGGAGGCTGGCTTCCTTCATGCCGAGGATGGCCACAACGAGGAGGTCATCGCGGTCAGCAAGGGCTTCGATCGTGGGGATGATGAGGTCGCTGTATTCTCTCGCGATAGTGCCCTGCGTCACGGCGATGATGCGGCGGTCACCTCGCGTCACATCTTCCCACCACGAGGGATAGGAAAAGTTGTCGGGGATGGGCTTGGGTGCCAGGCAGCCAGAGAACTTGACATTGGAGGGCATGTCGGAACGGGGATACTCGAGACTGGGCGGGCACATTTGAAGGGACACGTCGTGCATGAGCATCCAGTGATGGAAAGGCAGCTGAGGTTCGAGCAGTTCAGTGGTGCCCAGCTCCCTGAAGAGGTTGTCCTGGTAGGCGATGAGCTCGGCAAAGGGGCCTGCCACCATCATCTGGTTGAGCAGCTGATTCCGCGCACGACCTGACTCGGTCGAGTCCGGGGGCAGACCGGGGCCACCGGGGCCAGTGTCGATACTCGAAGCGACGTAGGGAACAACGTGAAGGTTGACCACCTTTGGCCTGGTGGTGAAGCCCTTGGGGAGCGGTGCGCCGAGGGACAGGGGGTTGACGCCCATGTAAAAGGTCTCTGGCACGAGGACAATCTCTCGCTCGCTGTCGTTTGCGCGCAATCCTTCGAGAACCTCCTTGAGAATCCTCCAGTGCTCGGGGGTCTTGTTTATGAAGACGTGCTTCATATCATACAGCAGCCGGGGGATACCCGCAGGGATCGCGCTACGCTCGGCCTCGATCTTGGGTGTCAAGACGGGGGGTAGGCCGACAAAGTGAGCCCCCGTGGCCCGGATCATGTCCTCGAACTGGAGTCCACCGATGAAGGTGGCCTCGAAGCCGCGGCGGACAAGCTCTGCGGCGATCCTAACAATGGGGTTCGTGTGGCCGTCTGCAGGGCAAGCGGCAAAGACGAGATAGGGCTTCTTGGAGGTGTTGGAACTGACGAGAGTCGTCTTCTCGATGCCAGCGGCCAGCTCGGCCACGTCAGAGGTGTTGGAGGGCATGTTGGGAGTAAGTGTGTGAAAGCAGATTTGTAACTCGCTCAGAGATAGAGGCAAAGAGGAACAGAGAGACAAAGAGTGTTGTCGAATTATGCAGATCAAATGAGAGGAGCAGCACCTTTTCTATAAGGGCCTCTCCACCCTAGGATACTCCTGGCTTGCTCCATGCACTCTACCATGACCCAACATTCAACTCGAGATGTAAGTTCTGTACCTAAGACTGTCGATCTTACGCGGGCTCACCGAGCGTAGCGTCCTACCTTGGATTCAACAATCTGACGCGAGATTCCAAGGATGAGCAAGCCAGAAAAGGTAATTCGGCTTCCAACAATGGATGGTCAGCATCTTCTCGGGGCCAATAGAGCCGGACACGTTAATTATGATATTGGTGGGCAGCATCACGGATCCTAGCTTATCGACTCTACCACCTCACTAGGACTACTGTATCAGCACCGTCAGCCCTATTGACACCGTCAGCCCTATTGGCACCGTCAGCCATCCGTTGTCTTGACATGTCCAGGCGGCCAGGAATAACAGTCCGCACCCGCCATGATGGCGCTAAGAGGAGGTCATCTCAGCTTGAGGCATTGCTGGAAGTGGACCGGATTAAGTCAAGGGATAACGATATTGGTAATAGTATAGAGTCCTGAAGTCGTTGATCAAATATGGGGTTGCATGCTTCACGAGCCCCTGCTGTAATGAAGCTGACGCTTGACCAAGTAAGCCGCGCTTAAAGATTCGTGGCTGTATTTTAGTTGCTCACCCATTCTGCGTCATCTAGCAGAAATGGCGAGTTACTGTGCTAGCTTAGCCAGGAGATACGCCGAAGTCCGACGGACATCAATCAGCATCTGCTGAGTAACTAGAAGGCAGTTCAGAGATGTGTGCGTCAAGTTGAGCAACGGACCGAATCAACACTTGCACCTGTATTCGCTCGGACAATTTGAGCCCCCCTCTTCTGTAGCTCACCACCTTCACTCGATGGGGTATTTGCACGTTGCAGTGATACCTTGAGCATGTAGGTGGAAAGGTAAAGATAACCTTGATAATGCATTATAATCAGTATGATCCTGGCAAGAGAATGAGAAGAAGACGGCTTCATTCTGCAAATCAGTAGACGGGTGGTATATCTTACCAAATGGGCTTATTGACCAGCCCATAGACCTTTCAAGCGTTGACGCTACCCGCGTACGATAAGTAGTTGAGTTGATGTTGACATGGTGCTCCCTGTGTACTTCATTGGCCTAATGTAGTTCCAAGTCCTAGAAGTGTCACTAGGAGGCAGGTCTGGGTCTAGGCAGACCTTTCGCTCGAGTCTTGGCGCCTAAAACGGTAAACCGAGACTTGATCGAGATGGACAGGATAATGTAACAGAGTCAACCGGCTGAGAAAGGTCGGGTCTTGATTTAACAGATAATGGCACCATCTGTGACGTTTCTCTGTCTTGTTTCTCGCCTATCAAGACCATGCCGGTATGTCTTTGTTGCCGAGTCAGCCGTGTCACACGTATCCGGTGTTTGCTCCATTTCTGGTCATCTGTCCCTACCTAGGTACTCTCGGCAGCTTGCAGTCTGAGTTTATCGTGACTGATATGCGGGAGCCTTGCCGAAACGTGTCGAGCTCAGAGTCTCAGGTAACCTGGTCCTTCAACTTGTTGCAGGGAGAGACATATGCCAACTCGCTTCTTAGGACACTCAATAAGAAACCGTGATGACTGGCTTGATGATGGTCTCTGGAAAGAAAGGCATTCAATAGCCGGCGCCCCATTTCGAGTATCCGACGTTTCATCACACTCGGGAAAAAGAACAAGATGGGAGAAACGTTGCCGTCTCGTACAGAGAAGAAAGTCAGGGCAAGTTTGAGTAAGCACGTTGGTACGATGGGCATTGAAGTTGAACAATTGCCTCATTGTGATTATATCGACCGTGTACATGTTTTTGGGACAGGTTGATGACTTGGTAGAAGTTGCCATCTCGGCATGTCTTGATGTGGCACTCAATCTTGTGGCCTCGAGGGGGCAAGAGCGACTGGAAGAGCCGTCAAAAGGGCATCGTCATCCCCATTTCTCCTTCTATATCGTCCTTTACCTGCTAACATCAACGACCTGACTATACAGTCTGAGCAAGGTATTCCGAGAAAAGACACCCGCAAAGCATTCATTGCAGTTGTGGGATAACTCCTGAATCAACTCAGCTCATCCCAAAGCGAAACCTGACTCACTCATCAACATGAGACCCAATTTCTCGCAGCTTCTTTCGATTTTTGCCTTTGCTTCCTCTGGATTGTCGGCTGCGATTGGAGCGAAATCATCTCAGGCTGATTGGGATCTGTTCAGGCCGCTGAACGGGTTCTCTTTCGAAAGAGCCAAAATCTTGACCGCAAAAACCGCTGACCGCACCAGCCCTCGAGTATCGCGACTGAGAAGCCTCAAGAACAAGCCTCAAGTGCATGCAAGATCCGTCCTATCCCTCATTCAGCGGCCCAGCCATGCAGTATCAGGAGCAGCCACCGTCCCTTTCCAGAACATATCAAGTGTAGGAGGGTTCTCAACTCAATACGCAATCGAGTGCGGGTGGGATGGCACACCAGTCTGGCTCATCTTTGACACTGGCAGCTCTGATACATGGGCGGCCAAGTCCGGGTTCAGATGTGAGGATAACTTGGGGAACAAGCATGACCAAAGGTCTTGCAATTTTGGTAAACCATACATCAGCGATTTCGGCCATGGCGAGCTGGAACAAGTGCACTTCCATCGAGCCTATGGTTCCGGAGAAGACGTTTCTGGCCCAATGGGGCTTTCTACCATCTCGTGTGGCGGAGTTTCGGTTTCTAAGCAGCAGGTCGGGTTGGCCAACAGAACCTACTGGCACGGTAACAACGTCACTGTCGGTGTTCTTGGCCTTGCGCATTCTTCTCTGACAAGCGGTTATCTGGGCGGCCCAAAAGACGAGACGGAGTGGAACAATATCCCATACACGCCATTCCTGACCAAGGCCATTTCGCAAGGTACAATCGACCCCATCTTCAGCGTGGCCATCAGGAGGAACTCGAGTGATGGAGTGTTGACGTGGGGTGGCTTGCCTCCTATGTCCGGATACCGTGGTTCATTCGCAGCCACGGATCTGATTGTGGTGAGTTGACCTCGATAATCTTACTGCTTTCAAGGTACGGAGTACTGACGAATGATTCGCCCTCAGGCGAAACTAGTCGAGCGGGAAAAGACAGCCTGGAGCCACTCGTTCTATACCATCATCCCGGATGGTTTGGCCTGGGGCAGCACAACTGATATGGCAAAGTATCCTTATATCATCGACACGGGCACCACAATGATGCATGTTCCTCCTCGTAAGTGAACTACCTTCAATCCAGAAGACCTACTAGTTGCTGACGATTGTATACAGCCCTCGCCGAGGCCATTGCCAGATCGTTCGAACCGCAAGCCGTATACCTATTTCAATGGGGCTCCTACTTTGCGCCATGCAATGCAATCGCCCCTTACTTTGCCGTCATCATCTCAGGGGTCCGGTTCTGGATTAACTCGGCTGATCTGATATACCAGGATCTCGTGGACCCGCTCACCGGATACTGTGCGGTTGCCATTTCCAGCGGGGGAGCTGGGCCGTACATCCTGGGCGATGTGTTTCTCCAGAACGTTTTGGCCGTCTTTGACGTGGGGGGAGCCGAGATGCGCTTCTATTCGAGAAGGTGATGGGCAGCGTTTCACGTGCAACGGCATCGATGCATTCATATGGCGTGATGTAAGGCACAATGGTTCGGCAAATCGAGAGACGGAACCTGGCTCGGCTATGGGTGTTGATTTGAGTAATAGTGAGTATCCAGTTAAGTGAGGAGTTGTTAGTTATCTCTTGAGTTGATGGGTCGAAGACGATGGTTTAGTCAAATAAAGTGAGATAAGCATCTCTGGGTGAATAGTGATGGGTACTCCTCATCTTGTGATAGAAGTTTCCTGCACCATTGTCCGAGGTCATTCATACCTTGTCTTTGCGAGAGTGGTTATGTCCAACATAGTGATGGTCAAAGATGCGGCTCAAGGAGATGAGTGGTTCCCAGAAGCTGTTGAGCCATAGACAACACAAGAGAGGGTGCTTTCTGATGAAGCTATTTTAAGTAGAATTTCCATCATGCGCACTTGCTGTTGTGTAATTTTGCTTACGATTGCATCTTGTTGGCAGGATTAAACAGCCATCATGATGAATCGCGATGAGAGGCAGACATGTCTCGAATGTACAGCTCAGGTCGGCCATGAGCTCCACAGTCTGTCTTGACCGAAACAATCACGTCTGGGGTCACCGAAGACGCCAAGACGAGCAATCTCACGAGTTGAGGCCTGAAAACATGCTCCCTCACCGATGGTTCACATCACGAGAGAGGCCGGGTTTCACCACGAGAGGTGTCGCAGCTGCATCTCGGTTTGCGGGCGCGGACAACAAGTTCAGTCAAGAGAGAATAGAATTTCTTTTGTCTCCGGTTCGATTCGCTTAAAGCGGGCGAATACGGCGAGCAGGTCATGGAAAGTTTGATGCTCCGATTATGGTCAGTCAAGGCGGTGTGAGGAGATTACCCACAGGTTTAAGCTGGACCTGCAGGAGGAATAAGGAACATCAAACAGCAGTCCAACGGCAACGGCAATGCAACAGGCTACTGCACCGAATGCACGCATCGGTCGAGAGCTTGAGAGGCCGTGAATGGTTGGATGGACGGAGGGAAGACAACAACATGACACGACGAGGGCGGCGGGAGTGGTGCCAACTCGGACAGACCCGGAGGTCAGAAGGTCAGAAGAGGTCTCGTGGACGGTTCAAGACGGTGTCTCTTTTGGGATTGGGTGGGTGGCGGTTCCTGCAGCTTGACCCGATGAGCTATTCTACAGTACCTAGACGGGAGTGAGATTTGGATCTGTCACTAATTACTACAGTACGGCCACTCAACCACTGTATCGTTACATGGACATTGGAGATGCAGTCTTATACCGGGAGGACCCGGAGGCTCGTTACGGCCGAGGGAGGGACAGACAGACCCTTCACGGCAAAGAATTACCGTACACTAGAGTGGAGGTGGCTGCTGGCCTCTGCCGGGGGCCCGGATCGTTAACCGTGACGGTCCAGACAGGAAGCCCCAAGGATAGACGGCGGCTCTTGTCCGTAGCTCCCAGCTGCCCTGAGCATTATTGCTTGTTCGGGGCCGTTCCGGGGGTTTGGCCCGCCGCAGTGGATCGCAATCGCGGGCATCCGCGGGGCAGGCGAGTGCTGGGATTGGTCCCAGACGGTCATTCATCCATTTCAATCGTCATTCAGGATGGAGCCGCGACCACGGGAAAGACGATGCAAGCCGCAGTTTTTTTTCTCTTCCCTTGCCCTACTCTCTGACTCTGAAAAAGATACCTTACCTACTTGGTTAGTAGGTTTACTGTCACCTCGAGGTCAACAGCTGTTTCTCCTCTTTTTTTTTCTTTACAATTCATACTGTACACACCAGCTCAATTCTCTTACAAAACAACCCCTCATCCATTCTATTACAGTAACTCCTCCTCCCCCGCCTTCTTCCCTTCCCCCGGAGACTGCAGACCCCATGATTTGATCTCCTCTCGACAATACCCAACTCTTAATTACTACCTTACCTGCTACATAGAGCTCTTACCTTGTATCTTTGCTGCTGCTGCTGTTGTTGCAAAGGCTGGATCAATTGGGCGTGTCATCGACATCGACTCTGGCAGGAGCTTATCGTCCATCTAATCTTAGCTCCAAGCTGCTCCAACATCCAACATCTTATCACTGCTACACCACAGTCACATCGTCGTCTCTTGTTCGCTGCTTCATGTCTTTGCAGTATTGGAGCTCTCGTAACATCATTCCAACTCTACAACTCCGACTCTGCCTTGCTCAGTAGCATCTTTCACATCGTCCAACTCTGCTCGGCCTAATTTCATATCCAAGCACAACATCGCCCTTGCGACCCAAAATACAAAATGCCTTCTCGAACTAATGGCGTCGGCGTCCAGGCCGAGGACACCAAGATCTGCGTTGTCATGGTTGGTCTGCCAGCCCGCGGCAAGAGTTACATAGCCCAACGAGGTGAGTCTCACGATGGCTTCAATCTTCTTCTTATTGCTGACTCTCCCCTCAAGCCCAGCGTTATCTCCAATGGCTCTCTATCCCAGCCCAGACTTTCAACGTCGGAAACTACCGCCGCAACGATGCCCCTCAGCCCAAGGCCGACTTCTTCGACACCAACAACCCCGAGGGAGAGCGCAAGCGTCGTGCCGCCGCCGAGGCCGCTGTCGCCGACATGCTTGCCTGGTTCCGCTCTGGCGGTATTGTCGGTATCTTTGATGCCACCAACTCGACACAGGAACGCCGCAAGTGGGTGCTGGAAGTCTGCAACGCCAACAACATCGAGGTTCTCTTTGTCGAGAGCAAGTGCGACGATGAGGAGCTCATCATGGCCAACATTCGTGATGTCAAGACTACCAGCCCCGACTACCGCGGACAGGACCCTGAATGTGCAGCCCTCGACTTCCGTAATCGTATCCGTAACTACGAAAAGGTCTACAGCACCATCGACGCCAACGGCGAGGAGTCTCACCTGACTTACCTCAAGATTATGAACGTGGGCAAGCAAGTGATCATCAGCCGCATTCGCGATTACCTCCAGAGCCGGATCGTCTATTATCTCATGAACCTTCACATTCGTCCTCGTTCTGTTTGGCTATCAAGAGTAAGACATTCTCACCTCTCAGTCCCCGCTCAGACACGCGCTAACCCTTCGTGCAGCATGGTGAATCTTTGTACAACCTTGATGGTAGAATCGGCGGTGATACGCTCCTCTCCCCTCGCGGCGAGCAATATGCCAGGAAACTCCCTGAGCTTGTCCGGAAATCAGTCGGTGTATGCTCAACTCTGGTCCCTCTACCATCTCCAAAACTGACATGTAACTTCAGGACGATCGCCCTCTAACGGTCTGGACCTCGACCCTGCGACGAACCATTGCCACGTCCCGCTTCCTTCCCCAGCACTACAACCAACTTCAGTGGAAGGCCCTTGACGAGCTTGACTCTGGAGTGTGCGACGGCCTGACGTACCAGGAAATCAAGGATCGGTACCCCGAGGACTTTGCCGCCCGTGACGAAGACAAGTACAACTACCGCTACCGTGGCGGAGAGTCATATCGCGACGTTGTCATCCGTCTCGAGCCTATCATCATGGAGCTGGAGCGAAGCGAGGACATTCTGATCGTTACCCACCAAGCTGTCCTTCGATGTGTGTATGCCTACTTCATGAAGAAGGACCAGGCTAAGAGCCCCTGGATGAACGTCCCCCTCCACACTCTCATCAAGTTGACCCCGGGAGCTTACGGCACCGAAGAGGTGCGCTACGAGGCCAACATCCCTGCCGTCAGCACCTGGCGCGGCAAGGGCAGCACCGCCAAGCACGAGAACCCCGTTCCTGGGGTCTTGTAATGCACAACACAGCAACGAAGGAAGTAATCGGCAAAGGACTTATGATGCGAGTCTCGAGCACATATGGCACTCAGGGGCAGTGATGGCACACCATACACCATCATCCCATGCGCCCCAGTGTATGACATCTTTTACGAATTGAAATGAGCAAGCATGTGGAACTGGTCGGAGTGAATGAAGACACGACAGAATATCTAAGAGAGCATTCTACAAACTGCTAGCAAACATGGAGGGAACAAGTTGAAAGCCAGTCCTCTTGGACTAGGGGTATCGGGAGGCAAAACATCCACTTATTGATTAGCCGTCACATACGGCATGACGGACTAGGTTCGGGGCGGCTCTGTACAAGATCAACGGCGTTTTTGTTGCCATTCCGTCAATTGCGGATACGGCTGGATAATGACTTTTGGGTCTCGAAAAATGATATCAATGAACATGACTCGAACTCAGTTGCAAACAAGGCACGAATGTGAATTGAGTTTTGATTTAGCCATAGGGGGAATGCCGAGACATGTAAAGGATTTGCCTACTTGGTGCAGTTTCTTCCACGGTCTCGCATTAGTATCCTCCTTCTCTAGCTGACATTGGATCCTGTAAACACTTCTTTCGCAGACGAGCCATGCCATCATCAAACCCCAAGGGTTAAATGCCCGGTTGGGTCTAATGGCCGCAACTGCTAGACGTGGCTTGGCTCAGAAACTCGGTCCGAATTGCCTTATGGCGGAGGTCAGATCTCGGATTCTGCCGGCCTTCCTGTGTCGGTGTGGAGGGGCGGCTTGAATGGACCATTAATGAGAGGTGAGAACAGAGGACTCACTGTTCAGAAAATACCAGTCAAGAAGCCTTTCAAGACTGCCACTCATAGCCAGTCCAGTGTCTCATCTGCCAGCACTGGCACTCCGGATGAGGCCGCCTCAAGTCCTCTCAAAGTTTTGCGGCGGTGGGGACTGTGGGGAACGGAATGCCGGGGTGCGCCGGTAGATGCGGTGGGGCCGTGTGTCTGCCGAGAGGAAAGCCGATTCAGACCTAAATTCTCGCTTTGTAGCCAAGACTCGGTCTTGGTCTTGCATATCGGGAATTCTCGTCCGGCTAGTTGGCTTCTCCTGTTCTTGTTCGAAGCTGCCACCTATCTCCGCTCGGGGCGTTCTAGAGTTGGCTGCCTGATGCGTGCATGCTTGACCACGTAGCGCGCGCTGCTCTTGTATTGATGTCGGGGACGTTTGCTTAGTTTGGAGAGTTCAGTCATCGTGACCGTGGCTTGCCTGCCCTTCTGAACTTGGCAAGCTTGACAATCCACAATTCGACCCCTTATGGGCGTCAGGAGTCCATGACACTGCTCGAGCCTGCTCGTCCTCTTGGGTTCGGGGTCGTTTGCGCGAAACACGATCTTGTGTAGTCGACAGAGTCTGCAGTCGATCTCCGCCGCGCTTCTCACGGGCTCGGAGGTGGTCTCTCGGCCACGCCGGCCAGGAGCGGCGGAATCTTCCAGCAGTTGGCGCGATCGTGCTCGGGGCGGCTGGAGCACTGTGTCGGGAAGGGAGCTCGTGAGAAAATAACTGGTTCACGTTGTGGTGACAGTTACAGTGGCAAGAGAGGTCGGGGCCTGAGGCTTTAACGATCTTGGCAATGAGCTCGGCCATGGAGAGTTCGATATGAAGCTTGGCCAGGTATGCGAGGGGGTGGAATTCAACGTAACTAAAGGAACGGTTAGTAGGAAGATCAAATATTGAGATATTAGGACGCACAGGAAGGTATTGCTCAACGACATGCTGGCAATGATCAGGATCTATAAAGTCATGTTAGGGGACTGTCGAGGTTGATTGGATGACTATACCTACATCCATGGAAATTGAAATGACCACCATGACCAAGTTGAAGCGATATAGGACGACATACTTGGTGAGGCCGTACGAGATGAGGGAGGAGCGGACAAGGTAGACAAAGTAGAAATTGAGGGCCAGGTCGATGACTGCAAAGATGGCCTTTTCGATGCGATCCCAAATGTTGTTGATGCGGATATACGTCTGGTTGATCTGTAGGCGAGCGGGTATCCAGATGCAGAAGACAGAGATGTTGATGGCGGCGAGGATGACGAAGATCCCCCACTTCAACAGGCGGACGGTGTTGGGCGAAACGGCGAGGAGTGAGATTCGGTTGACGATGATTTGCATGATACAATGGATTTGGAAGACCCAGAGAAAGACTAGAATGGTAGTTGTCAGTCGAGTCGGCGGGTTAAGAGGAAATCAAGTCGCGATGGCATACGGAAGGCAAAGTAGATTTCAAAGCTTCGTCGATACGTTAGTCAATGTGTGCAGAAAGCGGGTAAACTATATCATACCCAGGTGGAATAGTCCCATGAACGTAACCCCAGGCGAGACCTCCGATAATGGCACTCGCGATAAGTTCCAGCCAGATGAGAACCATATAGGTTGTGACCCTTCGAGCGCGCTTCCATTGGTGATAGGTCTGGACACTGGCGCGGATAAGACCAAAGATGCAGAGTCCCAGAGTGAGGCCCCAGGCGACACTGACAATGGCCAGATCTTCGCAGCTTGGCTCGTTGGGTTTGTACCCGGGAGGAATGAGGGAGCCTGTATCCTTCATTTTATCATGATTGTTGGCTGCAGCGAGGGAGGTTGGCGAAAGTTGCGAGATCGCACAGTGGCTGCTGAGATGGGCTGCTGCTCAAGTCTCGAGAGCAAGGAGCATTGATAACATGGACAAGTTGGCGATAGAGAATAAGGTAGGGTGGCAAAGAGTCCATTTTGACATTGAAAGTACCAAGTTCAGCCATGGAATTCCCCATCTCGATCACATAGGGCTTGCTCGAGGAGGCGGTTGAAGCGGTACAGCGGGTGCAAGGTTGTGGGGGTTACAGCGGTGGCGCCTAGTAACCTAGCGAAGCATGTTGTAAGACTAGCGCTTGTGTTGGTGATTCGTAGCTGATGGCGTGGCGTTTGCTTTTTGGCTGTCTGACTTGTCGACAGTTGGAACGGTGAGAGACGTCCTCGGGAGGCTTGAGGGCGTCACCGCTCAATCGTTGACAACTTGACAACAACGTGTCGTTGGGCATCATGAGATCAGAGTCGATATCAGAGGCCAGCTGGCATACAATAGATGCCATTCCAACGGCCCATTCATCACCAACTCGCTCACATCCTGGCCGACGATCGCCAGGATCCTGTAAGGCCAATCGGTAGCCGTCGGGTCCGGCACTTGAGAGAGCAAGGGCAGCTTAGTGCGGCACGATACGTCAGATACAGCGCCCTGCGTATCGTTAGGGCCGATAGACGGTGTGTGCCGTTTCTTTAATTAATTGGCTAGCCACTCCAGGTGGTGTTGAAGAAATTGGGCATGGGATTTGCAGATGGCAAAGGGAAAGCTGTCTCGGATCTCGGGTATGTGGTTGAAAATGATGCCTCAGGGTAAACTCCCTGTACAAATCATACTGAGGGCAAGAGCGAAAACTGACCTGGAACAGGGATATGTCAGTATGTATATCTTTTTTCTATTTATTTCAATTAATCGAGTAAACGAAAGCAACGGAAATCAATACCTCATTGATCCAATTTGCGCCATCATTATCACAATTAACCACCATGTCTGAAACACACATTCCTAGCAAGCTAACTTCGAATGAGGCTTTCCAGCAATGTATTCATAAAATATTGTCACAAAGAAGAAATTAACACGAGGGATGAATCCAAATGGTCCATTTGGGCTACTTTTCATCAAGGCACAGTGATGTGCTGAGGATATAACCTGTAGTGTTTGTGGCAGGCATTCAACACCTCACCATACTTCACATCACGCAGTCTTTCAACCACTAATAACTCTCACTCTTGACCTTGTGCCAAGACTTATAGGTTTAAAACCCAGGAAAAGTAGCTTGGAAACTTGATTCTCCATCAAACCAACAACTTGAAAATCCTAGATCATGGCTTATTACTTCCAACCTCCCATCTTCGGCCACTACCTGGTCCCACCCCAGACTCTCTTCGTTCCCATCAGATACACGCCTTCACCATTCAACTGGCAGCTTATACCCGCAACAGTCCCCTTACCCCGGACCGTCGTCCTTCCCAGCATCAGATTCACGGTTGTTTTCCACCGAGCTGGCAATTACCTCGGCGCCTCCCATGCCGTCTTCCATCACCCGCCGGCTCGGGAGACCCTGCTCGGAAACATAGCTTACTACTCTAGGGGACATGGCCTCGGGGATAGAGTATACGCAGGACAGGTGACGCTCCTACTAACGAGTAATCGTCTACCGACACTGGAGCTGCTGCCGGGCATGGGTCCCCTGAGGCCAGCGCATACTGTGAGGGTTATGTCGCTGGCAGAGCCATGCTCCGTTTGGGAATTTGAGAACATCATGACCCAGATCGCCACTCGAGATCTCGGCGGGTTTCTTGTCGTGGATCTAGATGCTTTTGATTACATCCATCAGTTGACAGTAGCTGGTGACAATAACCCGCCGGTGCAGCAACAGATCCCTCTAGTTCCCAGAGCATCAAATACTCATTCCTCTACACCAGTTACTAATCCTCCTGGTAATCCTCCTACACCACCTGGTGACCGGCAGCAGCATGAGCCAGCAGATCTCGACACCAACGGCCAGTCCCGACAGCATTCTCCAGGAAACAATACGCCAACATCATCAGATCCAGGACAGAATGCTCCAAGTGAGAATGCTCCAAGTGAGAATGCTCTGAGTGAGAATGCTCCAAGTGATAATGACCAAGACCCAAAGCCAGATGGAGGGGGTACTGCAAACGGGTAGAGGAACTGGTTGACATTGAAGCTACACCCACTACTGTTGTCTTTTCCATGGCGAATTTGTTTGCTCTCATTAATTGACTTAATCCTTTTAACCCAACTGTGTCTATTCAAACACCACGTGAGCAGATCGTGTCTTATCCCATATCCCATATAATACGTATAGTGCTCGATATCACTGCCGTGCCCCTGACCATCTCCCAATCACAGCCAACGACCCCTTGCGCTTGAAGCCCTTCATCACGAACCAAACCGCGAGTGAACAGCTGCAGCCTGAAAACGCACGTCATCTAATATATAACCTCATCGTGAGCCATCGGGGCTGACAAGGCCACCTCTTTCCCTCAACATCATTACTAGCATCGTTATCAGCTTCATCTTTATAGTACCCCAGTCACTCCTTCATCTTTCCTTCGCTTCAGAAGAAAACCGCCATGGATCTTTGCATCACCGCCCAGGAGCCCTTCGCCTATGAACCTCCCAAGTGTAAGCCCTTCGCTCCCGTCTCGCGCCCTTCTACGGCCACGACTTCTCCGCCTCGTCACCGCAAGCCTCGCTCGCCCGGGCCATTCACAGCTTCATCTCCTCTGATCCCACTCCCAGCTGCTTCCCCGGCTTCCGAGCTTGAGTTCGACCTAATCATCCACGACCCATCCAACGACAGCTCCCTCACCCATCCCTGGGACCTCCCGCAGGTGCCCCTGCGCGTTGCCCCCAGCACCACAAGGGTCCAGCTGCTTGATATTCTCCGCGCCCATCTGCCCAAGAACTGCGAGAAAGACGCCTCTGAAGTCACACCCCGACGCAGTCGCGCTCTCCGCCGCCAGAAGCTTGTCGCAGTCACGCTGTACTGGACATTCCGCGGCATGATCCTCCCCCTGGGACCCAAGGACGAGGACTGGCACTACCGCAACCCCATCACCAAGACGGATATGCTGGGTCGCACCGAACTGGAGTGGTTTCTGCTCAAGGAGATGATGGCCGCGTCTGGGGGCGCCCTCAAGTGCTACTTTGCTATCCGCGGCGAGGCCGCTCCGACCAAGAAGTCGACTGGGTGGTGGTTTGGCAGCAGTGCTTAGATGCGTGAGCTTGGCTTCAAACGCCTCTCAAAAGCTGCGATACTAAAAGACGACATTGACAGCGTCCATACCGAAGCACCGTGGCTGTGGACTCGAGAATGATCAGCTTTCTCACTATACGGAGCAAAAATGAATAATGTATTGGAACCCTACTTTTGCCGGACACGCAAGGGGCGCGTGCAAATGGAACTCGGCTGGAACTCAATGGCAGATGGTGTCGGATGTAACAAGTATGCTCATATGTTATCACTCAGAATAGCTGGTGAAAGCAACATATTATCTGGTGCACTATAACATCCCGTCACTCCTAGTTCCACTCATAACTCGGCAGCTCTGCCGGTTATGTTGCACGACATTCATCTTGACTATGTTCCACTGACACCGGACCTCAATCAACATGTCTTCACTGCCCAATGCATTCATAAGCGGCAACCAGATATGACACAATAACGACCAGACGCCATATTTAGCCTAGGTATAATCGAACGAACCCTTAGTATCCACGCGCCCCAGACTGCTCATAAGCCAACCTCCTCATCTTAAGCTCTCTTGTCTTGATTGTTTCATAGCACACCCCTTTCGCAACAGCAGCATGCTCAACCCTTATCTTGCTGTCAACACCCCCTTCCAAATACACCGGATGGCTTGCTGAGTGTCTTTTCATGAACCAAACATAAATCAAGGCAGAACACATCCAACAGAAAAATGACGAGACTTTCGACATCAACCTGTGCCGCAAAGCCTCTGTAGTCGTACACGAGTAACTGCAACTCCGTTACCCTGATTAAGCTCCTAAATCCCCCTTTCGCCTCTATTCGTCGACCCTGACGCCCCTAGAACCCGGAATGCGGTGGCTTCGTCAATAGTCGTAATGTGCATGTTCAGCAAAACACGCATGTGCCCCTCAGCCTTCGGATGGCCGCCAGAGAAGCAATCCATATGTGTAGAGCCCGCTGCGTGAGGGCGATGAAGAGCATCCGCAGTGTAATAACCGACAAATGGCCAAAGGGTTGGGGATCGTGGCGTCGGCGAGCAACTGCGCCGTCCCAAATGCTTCATTCTCCCACAACCAGTAAGTTTTCCAGAGCCTGGCCAGAGTAAAACCAAGCTCGCAAAGACGCCGCCATGCACCATGATGCATAAACAAACAGATGCGCAAAAATACTCGAAGGACGATTTATGAACAAGCTAAGCCACTCGCTATCCCTGCGCTGGCGGGTTGCCCTTGATACGCTTTGGCATTCGCGGTGTCGGAGGCTTGGCGTTCCGTGGCATCCCGTTGGTGTTGCCTGGTGTAGGAGCTCCAGACCCGTCTTCGTCCTTAACTGCTGACGGCCGTCTTCGCTTGTTGGACGCAGGAGATGTGTTTGCGCTGGGTCCGCTGGAGCCGGTGCCCTGTTGGCTATGCTGCATCTGCATTCCAGGAGCTTGCATGTGGCCAGGCGCCGGGCTGCCCATGTGAGGCGACCCGGGCAAGTTCATGTGCGCCGCAGCTGGGCTGGCGCCCATAGGGAACTGTCCAAAACTGGGTGTGCGCGCTCCTGGGGGCATCGGCTGACCGTTCATGGTGGGAGGCACCCCGTTGATTTGTGTTGCGACGTACTGCTCGAGAGCTTGGTAGGGTCCGAGGCCGGGATTCGAATGGTAGAATCCGAACAATGGGTTCATCTGTCCCATAACTTCAACAATCTGGGCGTGCTTCATTAGCCTCGGTCTTCACTTACGCTGAATCAGCCATCCATACCTCAAGAAACTGGAAAACGGCTTCCGTAACACCCTTGCTGTTCACAGCCGAGTCTGGCAAGTCGACAAGAACCTCGGGAGGTTGCGTTTGGGGCGACTTCAGTTGTCGTCCCTTGCCCTTCTTGGACAGCTCAGGCGATTTGCCATCTTGAGAATTTGTCTTGTGCCACTCCTTCATCCACATGTGAGCGGGTTTCGCGGCGTCAATGACTTGCTTTCGTGAGATATACTCCTCCTGACTCGTTGTCAGGAACTCGAAAAGCTCAATCTTTTGCTCAGCGTCGAACTGGGCTCGAAGGGTTCCGCTTGCAACCAGCTGCCAGCTGAGTCAGTTTCCTCTTCTCATGTCACGCATATCAAATCAACTCACATGTGACCCGGTCTCGAACCAGTAGACAAGGCTAGCCTTTGAGTTTTCGATACAGTGGCAGTCTCCAGGCAGAGGTCGATCCGTCACACCCTTGTCCAGGATCAACTGCATATTCTTGACGCCGCTACCAAAGTGTGTATGGAAGTATCGTGCGATGGCGGGAAAGGCGATCTCGTATTGCTTGTCGGTGGTATCCTCGGCGTCTGTAATGTGCAGCGAGTGTCGAAAGACGCCGTTCGGCGAAAAGAATCGACCCACGAAATTGTTCCAGTAGGACAAGTCATCTCTACCCTTGGAGCCCTGGTGATTATTTGTCAGTTTTGCCGACTAAGCGCCTCCGGGTTAAAACTTACAGGGAATCCGCTGAGGTGCTCACTGAACTGCATCAACTTGAGTAAGCACTGTCCCTTCATGCTATCTCTTCGCTGCTGCTGCAACATCTGGTTCTGCAGGGCCATCTGCTGAGCCGCCGCGGCATTCATCTGATGCTGCTGAGGTTGCACTTGAGGCTGCGGTTGGGCTTGAGGCTGGGGCTGGGGCTGAGGCTGAGCTTGGGGTTGAGATGGAGTCTGGGGGACCTGGGGTTGGCTCTGTCCGGGCGGCATCTGGCTCGGCTGGGCGGGAGTCGAGCTGGGCGTTTGAGCTGGAGTCTGAGGACCGGTGGGAGCTGGGGTGCCAGCCTGCGATGACTGCTGTGGAGTATGCTGGGGCTGCTGTTGTGGTTGAGGCTGAGGTTGTCCCTGTGGCTGCTGTCCCTGCTGGTTCGCCATCTGGTTCTGAATAGAAGCGGCGAGCTGGTTCTGCTGCATATTCGGCATGTTTTGGGCATTCATCTGCATGGGCTGGCCAGGATTAGGTCCGGCTTGCATCTGCTGAGCGTGAGCCGCCTGTTGTTGTTGCTGCTGCTGCTGCTGCTGCTGCTGCTGCTGTTGTTGCTGCTGTTGTTGCTGCTGCTGTTGTTGCTGCTGCTGTTGCTG
>JAJODA010000038.1:0-35512 GCA_021730345.1 Fusarium cicatricum | reverse complement strand
CCTTTATCCCCACCCGCTCCCTCATCAACGTCCGCGACCTCGGCGCCGTCCCCGGCAGCGCCATCCGGCCGGGCCGCATCTTCCGCTCCGGCATGCTCGACGCCGCCGCCGCTGACCCAGACGCCCTCGCCTGGCTGGCCAGCAACGTCAAGACTATCTTTGACCTGCGCAGCGAGCATGAGCGCGCCGCGTACCCGAGCCCTGACATCCCGGGCGTCGAGTTTGTCTACTTTGAGAGGGAGGCTACCTATCCCTCGCCTGACCCCGCCGACTTTGCCGTGGATGATGGGAGCACCGCTTGGAGGGGTCAGTTGTTGGCTGTTGCGTCAGCGTACAAGCCCACCATCCGAGCTATTCTGCAGCATGTAAGAGACCAGCCTCAAGAGCCTTTTCTCTTTCACTGCACAGGTAAGTGTTCCACTTCTCTCATGGGTTGATTAATCACGTATGCTCATCCGTCGCAGCTGGTCGTGATCGTACAGGGGTAGTCGCCGGCCTGCTCCAGACTCTCGCCGGCACAGAGCAACCTGATGTCATCTTCGACTACATGCTGTCCCGCATCGGTACAGAGCAGGCACGTGAGCGCCTGGTCGTATTCATCCAGGCCAGTCTCGGTGTGAACGACCCTGAGACGCCTGGGTTTTGGAACATGGCCAGCCTGCGTCCCACGTTTTGGAAGGCTTTTGTCGAGGGGTTAGACGCCGAGTACGGCGGCTGGGATGGCTACGTCACGAAAGGCTTGGGGTTCTCGGCGGATGATCTGGACACGATCAAGAAGAGTCTGAGGGCTTAGGGATGGTAGTGTTGGTTAGGCCTGGCAAGATACCCAGAGATGAGCGCATTCAGCATGTCAAATCAAGCACGACTACTCAGCGGGTTGGATTAGGATGTAATTTTAGAAACACTTACTCCATCTTGGTAAAGATAAGTAGGTACGTAATTGCCTAATCTCTCCCTTTGAAGGCTATTTTGACCTTGGATAGTCCTGTTTCAGTATGTCGATCTAGCCTAAACGTGTACAGCGGTCCAACACTCGTCATGAAGCTCAAGTTGGAGATCACCGTCATCAGATGTCCTCATCCAACATCGAGCCAACTGGTATCCCAGTCTCATCCCATCGTTCCTAGAAAACAAAGAGGCCTACCTACCCCAGCCCTATGACATCACCCCCACGCTCACATCTTGGACCCTGCATCCTTCCTCAGGGTCCCACAGAGAACCCACCAATCGGCGAAGAGCCCCCTGCACACCAGTGACGTTCCAGTTCTTCCCCGGAACGTCGAAACCGCCACTACCAAGGTGTTCCCCCCTTGGATATTTCCAGGTTTTTGCAAGTTGATCTCGTAGGGTCCTATCTTCTCACGCGTAGCAAAGCAGGGTCTTTTGCACTCTATGTTTGCAGACCGTAAATCACAGGGGTCTTTAGTGGAATGGCATCAGAGGGCGCAATAGGTGATGCAATGTGCTTGGCTACGTTGTCGCACCGCCATCATTTGTGTATATAATACGCTGGTCGCAGCCACTTCCAGACAACAAATCATCATCACAAACATCAACACACAAGCCACAAGCCACAAGCACAACCACCATAGTTCCAACACTTCACCTTCAAGACTACTATTATCAAAACACCTCAAACATGCCTCTCACAAGAACCCACCGTCACGCCGCGCCCCGCCGCTCCATCTTCAGCACCCGCCGCCGTGCTCCGGCCCGCACTCATCGCACTGTCACCACCACAACCACTACTACCAAACCCCGTCGTGGCCTCTTCAGCGGCGGCCGTCGCGCCCACGTCGCTCCTGCCCACCACACACACGCTGCTCCCGTCCATCACCAGCGACGCAGGCCTTCCATGAAGGACAAGGTCAGCGGCGCCCTCCTCAAGCTCAAGGGTAGCTTGACTCGTCGTCCTGGTGTCAAGGTATGTTCAACAGTTCTTCACCAACCCGCCCAACAGACGGATGCTGACATTCGAATTCAGGCTGCTGGCACTCGACGCATGCATGGCACTGACGGCCGTGGTTCTCGCCGCGTCCGCCGTTACTAAAGGCTTTCGTAACGGACTGTAGCTTGTACAACACTCTTAGAGGATGCTGGACATCTTGGAGCATGATATGGATTTATAGCACTCCTGTATGATTATGATAAACATTGATACCCTCAATCAATCTTGACAAGAATTGTCCCACTATACCACTACATCAAGTAGCTCGAATTGTGAATTACTCGTCGCCAGCGACTCATCTACTATAACTTTGCATTCTGTCGACACCACCAGAAAACAAGCCTAACCTCGGCTACCTTCCCAAATCCTTACAAATTCTCCAGTACTCATTTGGCACTCCAGCCACCCTTGATTTAACTCGGGGAACGTCAAGTCCTGCAGCTCGTCTCAGGGGTTGAAGCAGACTCAGTCGCCTGTGGTGTGCTTCCATGGTAAGATCCATCCCGCGGTCGACCAATGTATAGTTAATGTAACTCGTCTACATCATGGGGTGAAAAGCCTGCTGGACGATAAGGTGGTGCCAGCCGAATTTCTTTGTGCAGTTTGGTCGGATTCTCCGAAGAATTCGACACTCGCCCTAGAGGAATGACTGACGAGGAAGATCCTGGCCGATGATGAACTCTCCCGAGCGGCATCCCTACCATACTTTCGACGTTCGAGACAGACAGACGATTGAAACTCAGCCTCTTCTTCTCGTGTTTCAAGGAAGGACTTGTGGTAGCGGAAGCGGCCGCGAGTTCGTCCAAGTCATCGATGCCGGCCTCGGACACCTCGAAGTCGGCGTACTTTCGGAAGGCCAGCTCCAGATTCTCCAATGCTTCCTTGCTGGGAGATGGATGCTTCTTCACCCTCTTAGGTTCGGAAACGTTGGTCCCTCTCCCCATTATTTCCCAAGTTCTCCGGGCCTCGTTGACAGAGTCGACCAATGCCTCCTTGTCCAAGTCTGCTATTGTGAGCTGAGGATGGCTACTTTGTGCAAGCGCGCCATGGCCAAGTTTCAGGGAGCCATCTAATTGCAAAAGGCTGCCCCGTGTCTGCGCGAACGTTACTGTCTTGACTGTGGGGCTGTAATCCGAGCTTGATGCTGATACTGTCTCAAAACGAATCCGAGGTGTCGATGATCCAACTGGCGAGCTGTTCAAGATCCTATCTTCGATGTTGATGTCAAATCCTCTCTCGGTCTCAAAGGGACTACACGGTAGCGGAGGAATAATGCCGCCGTCGTTGTCCACACCCATCTTCAACCGACTCTCGAAGGTGGTTGGGGTCCGCCACCCTGCCACTTCGGAAAAGGGGTCGTCCAAAGACTTTCCGCTCCTCAACGACTTGCCATCGTCTGCAACAGGCTTCCGAATAACCTGGCCGCCAACGATTCGCTGAACCTTTCTCTTGTTGAGATTATCACCCTCGTTTAGCCGTATCTCGATAGTGCTTATTGGAGATAGGTTGTTGGGGGACGGAGCAGGTGCGCTCTCCCACCTTGCCAACTTATCGTCATCGTTCTCGTCTGGGGGTAATTTGCCGCCAGTCGCAATTTCTGGAAGGGAAGATTTTGAATGAAGGCGTTCCCATGCACTTGAGACCTTGGCAAAGACCTTGGATGGGACCATGCGCGTCAGCCTCGATGATGAGGAGTTGACAGGCTGAGACGGCGAGGGCTTCAAGGCATCTGTGGCAGCGAGCATGGCTTCCAATTTCTGGTTGATTCCATTGGCATCAGAATGCTCTACCGAGATTGCTGCAGTCCTCTGGCAATCCGTGACACGGTGCCTCACGTTCCCATCGACATTGGAGAGAGGAACGGACGTTGATACCTTCAAGCTGGCAGTAGGATGGAACTTGAGAGGGTCAAGAGAGAGGGCTCTGGTAGGACCCAGAGGTCGTTGCAAGCCGGGATTCTTTCGCTTCTGAGATCCATCTCCTCGTGTCCGAGTTGTAGCAGCCCGCCTCGGTGCTCCTAATGACGCCCTAGGTGAACTTTTGCCCACCCGAGAATTTCGGACATGTTTTTCGGAAGAAGTAGGTGGCTTCTCAAGCGGAGGCGGTAGGGCAAGTGGCGAAATCGCAGGATCACCTCCGAAGGGATAAGAGGCACTGGGGTTTGTTGCTCGCCGTTTGTTCGGGGAATGGTCTTCACCACGACCCTGGAGGGAGGCGGTAGAGTCATCCAGCAGCCTACTAGCCATCTCATCAATGGTTTGGGGGTCCCCGATCGTTCTCTTTCGGGAAGTTCGCCGAGATGTATCGTGGGCGGTTGAAGCTGGGGCTAAAGGAGAGCCTAAGAAAAGTCAGTGACTATTTTACGAGGAGCTGTGCGAGGGTCCTGCCTTGTTTTCTTGGTGACACTGATTCCGCCAGCTGTTTCTGGCGTCGACGGGATCCCAGGGTCCTCAAAAGGTTCCTCTTCTTGCCGTAGGTGACAGTGGCGGACGCCATATTGGACGTTCTAGGCGAGCAGAAACAGAGCACGGCTAAATGAGGAACCCGACGGGGGATTGATAGTTGATCATCAACAAATGGGCTGTGGTTGATCAGTGAAGTGTGCCGACTTTGGTGAGACCTCCCTTTGGAGGTGATGCCGTGAAATCAGATCGTATCAGCTTGAGATCACAAACAAGTCTCCATCTTCCAGTCAAAGATGGCCTGATGAACAACCGAGACTATCAAGTACGAGAAAAAACGAGTGAATGAGAGACAAGGAGGTGACTGAGTCGAGGTGCGAGGATAGAGTAGGTAGGAGAAGAAGTAAAAGAGTGTGCTGACATGTGCTGTAGAGTATCCCTGAGTGGAAGCTGCAGCAGACCAGTTTTTCTAGAAGGAAAGTAGCAACACGCCCGTATATTTTAGGCTTTAATTTTGGCAGAGAAACAGATAGAGAAGTGCCCAATCAGTGCTATTGGAAGGAGCTCTGAAGTGCAATCTCTCATAAGGTAGCCGGCAGAAAATATGCGAGTGATCAAAAAGAAGAAGCTGAGATCGTTGCAAACTTAGGGGCTTTGCGAATGTTGAACCTCTTTATCTCCATGCTCTTTATCCATAAGTAGCTAAATAATAATACTCCCCCCAACAACTTCTCCGCGCAGAATCACACAGTGATGTCGTCCCACCTCAGATCTCCTCTTTGTCCGCTAAGATCGAAACATCTCCTCACTCTGCTCCTTGACGATACTTAATTCAGAATCACGGTTGATCGTCACACTACAGCCCATGTTTCAATTCCAGATCTCTCCTACCGTCACTCAATGAGCGAAGGTACTCTTGTATTACACAAGGCAAGACAGCAAGCTTGGCATCTAGATCAAATTCACTCACTGACTCGCACATATCCAGCAAGAGCTCCATAGGCCTTCAAGACAATGATTGCGATTGCCAGGACTTTGTTACTTTCGGCAAGATAGCGGTATACTGGCAAACACAACTTCGCGTGCTCCTTGATTGACTAGGTCATATCTCAACACTACATTTGTTGCTCGACCCTTATTATGCGTAACTAATGCCCAAGGTCCAACGTTGGTTTCAGTTAATACATCATAGGCCCTAATTCCTCGCATCTACGATATGTAGTCGAATTGCTAGGAGCAGCGCCTCCTCTTGCGTCAAAACGTCATCTCCAGCCTCGGTCAAGCATGAGCCGGTCTACAATTAAATCAAGAATGATATTTTGTAGACATGGTCTCAAGTCCTGGTTTGAGACAAAAGACCTCTTGGATCGTGTGACTGTCTGAGTCTGAAGGAAACGACGCGACCCGAGACTTATGCTTAGCCTCAAACGCCATAGCAGAGCTGGAGGTAGCATCTCGAGCAAGGGGTTGAATCAAGACTTCTAAAACAACGTCTCGCCATGTGCGACACCGCAGCAATGGCATTTAATGCGAACTTGTGCATCAACAGACAGGAACGTACGTAAATACCTGCAGAAGCCGAGACATGACGAACAAAGAGGGCCAGTTTCTCTGCCAGGCAACCTGCTTGGTCTCCAGAGCTCTGCAAAAACAATTAGGCAGCTTCTCTCGGGATCGCCGGGTGTGATGGTGGTGAAGGCGGGATGAGGTCGTCAAATAGGGTCGCACGTGATTGCCCCAATGACGCGGGCGCCACAAGCCGTTTGTGGCTCAGCAAGCTCCGAATCCCTCGGAACGTCGAGTATCCAGACTGTGGCGCGATTTTACATCATTGTGAGCCTGCAAACCATTCAAAAATTTCGCATACGACGGGGTCCCCTGCTACGAACGAGGTCGAGAACGAATAAGGGAGCAAATTACCCTTTACGACTGCGATCCCAAAGAACCACAATGCTATAGCGACGAATATTGCTGTCCTTCTTCTGCTTCACGAGTCCACGAACCTGACCGGTTAGACCCGAAAGTCCCACGACTTGCCAAGTTCTTCGCCCCTCTTATCCGGTCACCGAGCTCCGGTCGCAAAGTTATCGAATACACCAACGTTGGAGGAAACCCCTGAACGAGATACATTGGTTCTGTACCATTGGAGGCGACGGAGTACTGAGTGAAGAGGACATAACTCTGTGAGCAAAATCATGTTGCGACAACAACTTCGCGGCGTACGCGCGCCCCTCCGCGCCTTCAACCAGCCAGGCCAGCAGGCCGCCTGGAACGGCGCCTGGAGGAGATTGTTCACTTCGCAGACGAGCAGTAAGACCTCACGCCAGCTTTGGCGATGGAGGACAGCGCCATGGGAGGGCTTAGTCGCCCGGCTGCGGAGCGCCCGGTTTGGATCTGGGTCGACGACAACACCGGGCATGCTCCAGGGCATACTGAGGCGCGGATTCCGTTTCACGGCGCGGCGCAGAACAGCCAACGGTCCAGCCGCCAAGGAGGCTGAGGAGCCCCTTGGGCTCACCGCCAGACTCAAGAAGCTCACCAAGGAGTACGGCTGGGCGACGGTTGGCGTTTATCTTGGACTGAGTGTCTTGGATTTTCCCTTTTGCTTCCTGTTCGTCAGGCTTGTGGGGGCAGATAAGATCGGTGAGATAACGCCGCGAAATCCAACACTTGCCCGCGGGCGTGTGTGTTTGTCTAGAAACATGGGCTAACGTGTGCCGGCTGGCCGGCTGGGTTGAATAGGTCAGGCTGAGCACTACGTCGTGTCGACGGTCAAGGAGATGATCCCCGACTCTGTTCGGGAGGCGTGGCACGAGTACTGGCAATCGTTCAAGAAGGCTGAGACGGCAGCGCTTGGCGATGACGATATTAGCGACAAGATGGAGATGGCCACTTGGGGTGTCGAGAAGGCCCAGGAACGGAATCGCGCGGATGCTAGTAAGTGGTTTATTCCCCTTTTCTTTCTGCTCCTCCTTGGGCGATTGGGGCTTGATTTCCGATTGTGCCGAGATGAAGGCGTTTAGAGAGGCTCGTCGCAAAGGCTAACGACTCGATTCTCTCCCACAGGTTTAGCGACTCAGCTGGCGCTGGCTTACGCCATCCACAAGAGCTTCATCGTTTTCCGAGTGCCGTTAACGGCTGCCGTCACGCCAAAGGTCGTCAGAGTGCTTCGATCATGGGGCTGGAAGATTGGCAAGAAGCGCACCTAAGGTCGGAGGCAGGATGGATCATGATGATTCAGAAGTCGAAGACTGAGCCAAACACACCCCACACATTGTCGCATCGCTTCCCCTGTAATTATTCCTTGTATGCCTAGCAGTTGTAGATCCCGACAGGTCCTCGGGGCTGATAGACTTGATTGTAAGATATTGAATTACCCACTTAAGCGCCAGCAATGCCTGAGTCGTCAGAGAAGTGGTTGATCTGAAGACGGTGACCGTAGCAGGTGGTTGATTCCTGGGGTACTCTGAATTACAAGACCCATTAAGTTGGCCGCAAATTGCAAGACAATCACAAAACACCCAGATAACGTTCAGGTCACAAAGAGTTTACAGCTATATTATTAACGAAGCAAAGCCCGAGACAAAATATTGAAGTTAAAATTTGGGCGATAAAATGATATCTCGCGCTAACAAATGGTATACAGTGTACCGTCTCCCCGCTAATCGCGATATTTGTCTCGCGTCTTTTTGAGCTAACTCAGCTAGGTAGTTAATAAGTTGTTTTCGCCTTGGCTTGCCCACATGAGCTGATGAGCCAACTGGTAATTACAGCATATCCATGAATGATTAATGATCTTCTCCCGGCTGCATGCACCCGAGAGATCAGCGACCCAGGCATTGAAGCGAGAGCTGCTCACAATAAAGGGAGCCCTTGCCAGAAGATGCCTCTGGTACACAATCAAACTCAATTGCCCGTTGATCGTGAACCGGCTAGAAGAAGAATGTCTAGTACATAGCCAGAGTTTCCCCTGAAGAACGCTCAAGAAAGGCCCCCACTAACTGAGTTTGAGGCCAGCCGTTGTCTGCAGGGCCATGTCCGCCTCGATTGGCGGCTGAAACCCCCCAGGTCGGTCTCGAAAATGCCAAGAAAAGCCGTAGACAGGGGTAGTTTGCGACGACGGGGCCTGGAAAGTCTGGAAAAAGAGCCGTTTTGAAAAGGCGCGCGCCATAATAAAGCCGAGAAGAGGGACCCTCTTTTGTCCGACTCGTACGCATTCACGCCTTGTCAGTATCAAGGTAGTATTTCCGCTCTAGAAGCAAAAGAGGGTCTTTTTGTTCGTTCGGGGCTCTGGAACAGAGTGGAAGGAAATCCGTTGGAAGGAAGTGGGGATTCACCAAAGACGCCTTAGCCCCGGACGTCCAGGCTTCCGTAATCCTAGTAAATATCGGGCTTGCATGTCGGGAATAACGGCCGAGTTTTGATTGTTTCAAAGGGGGGTCAATGCGCACGGAATTATTACAGCAGAGGATACTTGGAATTTTCCGCTCTCGAGTCTTGCTTAGCAGGGTCTTGCTCCTCGAAATGTCTCCCCAGTATTAGGCAGCAAAGCTTCCAAAGTTTAATATGTGATGTCTTCCCCGACAAGCAGTGGATACCGAAAGTGCTCCACTAGGTATTGTTCTTTTTGGACCCCATCCAAGATGACGGGAGGTATGGAGCATTGACCAGCTTGGAAACAGAGATTCACAGCTTGACAACCACCCACGAGTTGAAATCGACGCCAAAAGGCGGCTCCGCAGACGCGCCAAGGGATGGTGGGCTCCGCCTCATGAGGGGCCGATGCACGCGAGTCGTTGTGTTGTGTTTTGTCCTTGATGACATTTTTCTGCCTTTTGCATGTGTCGTGCTCGAGTTTTCCTGTTACGTATCTGCGCAATAGGTCATGATAATATGATCTGATCTGATATGATATTGGATGATATGATATGATGAGCACCTCAGCGGCCGAACCCAGGAGTCATGGCCTGGGACTCGTCGGTTCAGCGGCACTGAGAAAGCATCAAAGGGAGAGGTGAAAAGTCTTGGCAACGACATACTACGTAGTAGACAAAGCAGGAAGCCCAATATGGAGGCAGGTGGGAATAGAGTTTGGGCATGAAGCAGCGGTGGGTTAAGCCCTGGGAGGAAGTGGCGGACGGTTCGTGGAAATTGCGGCGGGCAGGACGTCAAACAACCCGTGGACGTGGAACTAAAAAAGAGCGGGTGACCAT
Source organism: Fusarium cicatricum (assembly GCA_021730345.1). Classification (NCBI taxonomy): domain Eukaryota; kingdom Fungi; phylum Ascomycota; class Sordariomycetes; order Hypocreales; family Nectriaceae; genus Fusarium; species Fusarium cicatricum. Next base: position 25,949 of record JAJODA010000038.1, on the reverse strand, counting down.
GTGGTCAACACGTACACATGCTACATGTGAGTACTTAGGTTTGTACGGAAAAGCAGCTCGACGAATGGGGCCTCGTGTTGTTGGTCATCCATCCGTGCATCGTTCTGAATAAATCGTCACTTGTCACGTTTCTTGCCGCTCCAGCCGCAGAGCGACCGGTGAGGTTCCGTCAGCTCGTGACATGGGCGTTTTCATCATGGTGTAGATGCTGCTCTTCCGCTTCGTTCGTATCCCAAGGTTGGCATTAACTGTTTGTGACACTGGCACTTTGCACTTTGCACTTTTGACATTTGACAATCAATATGCACGGATTTGCGGCGGCTGCAAGAGCGCACTGGCCAGCAAGACAAGCATTGCCCCCACACATTCCATGATGTGTGCTCACCCAATCGGGATAAAGACTTCCCTCGAATGCGGAACCGGTCAATTAACGAACCGCGGCAAGTCATGATACGCGGCGATCTGCAGTGGTGCTACAGCGTTGTGACATCGCCAGCTCCTAGTTGGCCCATGACGAAATAAATCGAAGTTAATTAGCTTCCATTGCTTCGCTGGCAATATTGTAGGACATATCGCGAGTTGGGGCTTCCTGTACAGGTTAAATGGAGATGAAAGTGGGTTCAATGCCAACAAATAATGTTGATGATGATGATAATATATGATAGACGATGGCCCAAGGCCTTGGCGCTGGAGAAGGAGTGGGTGTCCTGCTGCAAGTCAATATCCCAGGCACACTCTCCCCTTCGTCGAGTCTGGAGATGTCCATGTACTCCACGTGCAAAGTACATGACAAGGAACAATAGCGTGATTCGCCCCTGGACGAGAGCGACAATACATGTACTGTAGCCACGACACTTTGGGTGGGTCTGCAGCGCTGCGACGGGATAGGGCCGGATATGACCAACCTGCTGGGCCCTTGTCATCGTCTTTACCCAAGAAGCTGGTAAACCTACCGGAGAGATGGGGCTGGGATTGAGTTGAGGATAATATCAATCAAAGTCAAATTCAATGCGGGACAAGCCGTGGTCTCGAGGTAAGCAAGCGGTAAGTTCTGCCGTGGAGCCTCTTGAATCAGATAACTCACTCGGTCTAAAAGGTTGCCAAGAGATGACTCAGGGGGGCGTTAGCACAGCGGCTGAATCGACCCTAGATGCCTCGTAGAAGGAATTATGGAATACTTGGCCCCAGAGAGGGACGTTTTCCTGACTCTGGGGATATGGGACTGCGGGGCTGACTCGGTGGCCAAAAGCCAGCAATGCAAGCAAGGCAGGCAGACAGATCCAGAGAGCCACCCAAATTACCGCCAGGCCCTGTAGTCTGATATAGCACCAGACTAGACGGACAGGCGCTCATATCGTCGGCAAGGGCGCGTGACGGAGGCGCGAAGCAGTACAGACGACGCTGAGAGATAAAGGAGTCGGTGAGATATTGTGCTAGACAAGCAAGCGTACCGTAGACCAGATAAGCGTAACAAGACGGAGATTTAGACTTTGAGGGAACCATCTTGGTCGGTTGGCAACGCGGAAGGGAGCTACACCCGTTGTGGATCGCCGGCCTCATACCGAGGGTCGGAGGTTATGACCCTAGAGCATCGGAGCCCCGGCGTAAGTAGGTTTTGAGTTCCGGCCGGCTAACAATACGGTCACAAGTCCTGACACCAAACAATAGTCTGCAGGTCATGAAGCAGGGGCCGAGTGTAAATAGTAGAGTTTGTGCTGTGCTGTGCTGCAACCTACTAGTACACAATTGTGCGTATTGTATTGTTGAAACATCCGAGATCATGGAGACGGGATGACTGCTCCTAGAGCTCTCCGAGAGAGTCGGTCCGTGACCTGCATTGCATGCCCGGCTGCTCAAATTATGTCCGGGGAAAACGGCGGCGCAGGAGGGCTACGTTGCATCATGGTGCATTGACGGGTCCGTACCGAACTACGCAGTAAGTAAATAGGTAGAAGAGGTAAAAGAGGCTGTCAAGCTGCCAATTCTGCGTAAACTGCTCGGCTGGGCTGATGGAAATGGCTGGCAAGGGTGCATCAGACGCACGTCCCGTTTCCGCACCTTGCCAGGTTTGTTTGGCTTGACGTGTCATTGTCAGGCTCTCCAAATCAGAACCCTGGAATATCTAGAGTGACACATGCGGCAGAGACCCCAGGGTAGTAGTCGCGACAGAATCGGGAAACCTCTTCATGTTAGGTACGTATTGAGCATTATTGGCCGAGCATGGATATTGAACTTTGAGCATGGTTAAATTGAGCATGTGCTGGGTCATATTATCAATGGCGAAATGGCGCAAGGAATGAACGTACTACGTAGCATGGCTCAATAGGTAGGAGAGGAGAGGCAAGCTGAAGGTTGACAATGGAGCCAGAAATGGAGCCGAAGCATTGTTGCCCTGGCTTATTCTTCAAAGCGCCAGATGCTTCAGTCTGGGGGGGCCGTTGTGAAGATATCCGCAGGCTAGAGGATGGTGGTGGATGATAGCCGGGCTGTTTGATCTCGTTCGTACAAGTGGTGAGACGTCAAGGTCTCGGCCATTGACAGACGAAAGGAGGCTGCTGTCCGTGAGACTATGCGTGACAAGAGAGGCGTCATCGAGAAAGCTGAGACTCGCTGCCGGAGACACCTGAAGGTGATTCAAGAGGTTTTGCTGTTGAGGCGCAAATCACAGGATCTTGTTGGCGCCAAGTGAGACCCCTTCCTTGGCTTTCCTTGGTTGTCCCTGGAAGGGGAGTCCACACCTGGAAGCAGAGAGGGAGCCCAGGGTCTGGGTGGTACCAAAGTCTATCGTGCTCGACCTCGGGCCGCCACTTCAATGGCGTCGCTCCTTCAGGTGTAGCTACGCTATCCCCAAGATCGTGCTGTGGCTGGAGGAGCTGCTATCCACACCTCTATGCGGGCTGGAGCGCGACTTCCATCCCTTGCAGTTCACCACCAGTTATTAATGTTCACCAGCTGCAGTATGGAGGTTTGTTGTAAGAAAAATGGACTGCGGAAGGTGCTTGCGAGGTAAGGGAGCGACTGAGTTTGTCAGCCGCCCCTGCCACTCAGGCCACCGAACCAGGTTGCTCCCGACCCATGGGGACATGCTCCATCAGGCAACACCAGAACGCAGAACCTGAAAGGCACAATACTGTAAAGAAGACGGGAAGCAAAAAGCGAAACGCTTCTATGTACTACACTACGTATGGAGCGGGTCAGAGGCACGCATTGCTTGCATTTCTCGGTGATTCCTAGCACGGGCTACGGACCATTGTACGGAACAAGCAGCTTCCGGCCTCCACCACGTCCGTCATGGACCTTGAAACCACAACAGCAATTGCATCAAAACCCTCACATGCCATGAAGAGCACAGAGCGCAGAGCGCAGAGCGCAGAGCACAGCGCGGGACAGGACAGGAAGACTTCGTCACTGGTGCCCATTGTAACCCACCCCGCCACAACTGTCATGGCGGTGTCGCCAAACTGGAACGGTTGACTGCTCTTGTCAAGATATCTCGACGGGCCATATATGCAAAGCGCGTTGTTTCGCGCCACCGTTTTCTCTTACAGTCTTACAGATCTCTTGCAGATCCATCACAGCTAAGCGTGTTTTCCTTTGTCTTGCATCACACAGGTCCGGGTCAGGCCGGGCCAAAACCAGGGCTCGCTGGCAAGCTTGAAGCTTGTTGATCTGGCCGCCCGGTGTAAATAGACTTTGGCATCGTCTCTTTTCCTCGTTGGGCGGACCCTCTTGTTGCGCGGGCGCATAGAGAGAGGGCTCCGGAGTACGGTGTAGCCATTCGTTTTGCCTTTTTCTTACTCTACCCCTACTTATTTGGCTGCCCCAATACCCTTTTTGGAGCCCCACGGGCATTGATGACACTCCCTCTACACCCGAAAAAGACATGGAAACTCAAAAACAAACCAGAACTGTCCATCATACACCCAAATTCCTCGCGCCCAAGTACTCGAGACTTTTGTCAGTGATTTTTTTGACTTTTTCTTTCACCCCCCAGTTCATGTGGCCCCCTTTCTCGATCCTCTCCCGTTCTACCTCTACGCCTTTCCCCTTTGCTCTCTCTTCGCAAAGAGGCACCTGTTCACACGCGCACACGCCCCTGCGGTCAAACTGCGCGCCCTCGAGGCGGCGATGGCGATAGACGATGGCGGCGGAGGCGGCGGCTCAGGAGAAAAAAAAAAGTGGGAAAAGAGCGGGATACTGACCAAGAGTCGACATACGTAACGCGGTGAAGGGAAGTAGGAGGCAGAGACAGTCAGCAAAGTTGTGTTGTGCCGGCACTACGAAGACGACGGTTGCGAGCTTGTCGCTGCTCAAGCCCGAGACCCCGTTCCGTCACGCTGGTACTCGGGTCAGTCGTTATCCTGAGTATAAAGGAAAGCCGTTTGCTCCAAACTCCTGGATAACAACTTTCTTGAACTATCTTCACCTTCATACTGCATCATCAGCATCAGCATCAGCATCAGCATCAGCATCAGCATCAGCATCAGCATCAGCATCAGCATCAGCATTAGCATCAGCATCAGCATCAGCAGCTTTCTTCTTGATTAGTCTGACTGTTTACCTTTACTCGTTAACTTTGGACGATATAACCGATATCACCTGCATATCTAGACAAATACAGCCGCACATCAACCAACCGCACCCTTGCTACTCCGCATCGTCACCAATCGATCAGACTACAAAGGAAAAAGACACCCAAGACCAAAAGCAAGGACAAGGTCTCAATAAGACGACAAGGATCAAGGCTGGATCAAGACTGGGCCAAGACTGGATCAAAGACAAGGACCAGGACCCTGTCCTCTAAGCCCAAGCCTCACAAGCATCCTCGTCGACTTTGCTTGACGCTTGTGTCGGTGTAAGACATCCGCCAACTCAAAATCCCCGAGCCGAACAGAGCCCGTCACATCCCATCCCGCTACCCTCCAACAAGTCTCTTCAAGCTACCTAATTATCCTCCTTCTCGTCTCCCCCCCTGTCGTACTCTGATCCACTCAAGACGTTGTCCCAGATCTCGAGCAGGCATCATCATCGTCACTGCTTGTCAACCCACCTGAACCACTCGCACCCCTCCCTTCCATCCCCAATCTCGTCTCCCCACTTCTTTGCTTTCCGCGGCTCTATTTCCAGCTCTTAGCCTGGAAATCTCTCTGATACATGCGCGACTCGCCTGCATCAACCCCATCCTCCTCGCCGGCTTATATTAGACATACAAGTACTACCATGTTGTCCATCGCCCCCCAGGACTTTCAGCCCCAGCAGCCCTACTACTATCTGCCCTACCGCTCCGTGTCTTCTCATCGACAGCCTCAGCAGGCTGAGATCCCCTACTTCAACTTTGCAAACCTCAACCCTCCACCGACACTCGACTCGGCCACCACTGCTGCCATGGCTGCTGCCGCCGCTGCCAACGCCCGGTCCCAGCAGGACGCCAGCGTCGCCCAGGCCCTCGAGATTGCCCGCGAGAGCCCCGATGGATCCTCAGACCCAACCATCAGCAAGATACTCGAGGCCGCCCTCTCCCAGATCTGGTCCAAGGTCCAGGCTCAGCCTGATTCCTATGTCATGACGCGAGACGAGTTTGCCGTCTTCAACTTTTTCCAGCACCGTTTTACCGGTGATAAGACGGCGGTGAGCGCCCGAAAGCGATACTGGGACAACACCCGCGCTTGATCGCCCGCTAGGATCCCGTTTACACATGGCGACCCTCCTCATCCCGTGCGCTACTGTATATGACTCACAAACATCCTCTACCACTCTGCATGACCGGATAACAACCCAAGGAACAAGCGACACCTCGACAACTCCATCACCTGCTATATATGTACCATTATACCGACGTCTCAACAAACATACAACAGCCTTAGACACTTCCTCGCCCTCGCACTCGCTGGCCCAACGCTCAATACAGCCGAGCAAGCCAGTCAACCAACCCTCAAGACTTGATTGTCTGACTTTCCGACTGCCCTCGCGACAAGATGGCCGCATCGACAACTTCAAAAGCCACCCCCACCCTTGATTGCCAAGACAGACAAAGACGAAGAGCGATCTGCGGAAATAGGACGACAGATGGAAAACCGGTAGCCCTCGCCTTCACTTCTCTTCGCCAGGAGTAATTTGCCGCCTGCCTCTCATGACTTATTACACAGCGCTACCACTCATGCAAAGTTATGGTAGTGAGAGCGTCGAAGGAAAAAAAAAAACCCTGGAGGAAAACCCCCGGTTCCTGGGTCCGTTCAGTGGGGCTTTACCACCGCATCATCCGCATGGCGCCCCGCCGTCCGTGTCGTGTGCTCCAATCTCGAGCTCCCCTGACGACATTTTCTACAGGGGTAAAGCGGCTCTCTCTGCATCCCCTCATCCCACGCAGGGCTGCGAAACCACGGATGCTCACGGACCTTGCAGCTTTCCAGGAAGACCCTCGTCCAGAGGCTGATCATGTCACGCCTGGGGTTTATTTCCATTCGTCCCTCTCTTGTTTCCGCATCCCCAGCGAATGGCTGCAGCTGTTGCTCCGTCAGGCCTCTCCGCCTGCCCCAAGCACTCTTGACTCGCGAGACGGACTCCCGTCGTGTTGATGCATCGTCCCAGGACGGCGCGGCTCACCTTGGGCCTGGGCACACATCATGGCTCCGTTTCCCCTCTCACCCCTCTCTTATCCTCAGCCCTGAGGGATTCCTTGACCCCACGCTTGTCGCATATCACACCAACCGTCACACGAAGAGCTCTTTTACCTCGCGATACTACTCTGAGACACTGCACCATGCCGCCCACGACTAATGGCGGATGCGGTTACTTGCACCCGGTCTCTCTTGGCGTTACTGGCAGCCGCATTTGCCTCATTAAATATCGACTCGGCTATATGCCTCGTTTCTGCTTACCGAATTCTCTCCTCATACTGTACGATACGGAGCTCCCATGGCTTCTTTCGTCACGGCGGAAGCATCTTCATGTTTTCTTCTTATACTACATTTTCTTTTGTCATTTACGAAGCTTCATCATTCTGGCTGTATTATTCATGACCGTTGTTTCTACGCAACTGCCCCCCGTTTCGGGCTTAGCTCATGACTGCATATTCAGGTTGCATTTTACACTTCTCTTCTCTGAACCCATATTTTATTGTTTCAAGAATTTTTGTATTATAGAAATACCACCCAGCGACTCTTTGCATTTATTATATACACCGGCCATATAGACTAGTTCATGAATTCACATCCATACATACAATACTGCTTCAGACTTGCTCTTTAATACCGTGGATTCGTTTGCTACGGCTGTGATACATAAAAACTGGACAACCTTTTGCTTACGGTTAGAACCAACTTATTTACATCTTGGCTCGTTTGATCTACTAAGCCTCTTGCTAGAAATCTTAACCTTATACTGGAAACTGCTGTGGGAGCAACATACAAAATACTCAAGTCACATTAAGCTCTCCCATAAAAGCACATCGAGTTTTCTGTTCTACATACTTTGTTTTGAGGATATCGGATTTAGAGCAGACGAAGTGTCTGGATGAAGTTTTCCAGCCCAGGTCAAAGGCACTTGTGTTTGTTAGGACAGTCGTTGTGGACTCGGTATCTTCCATCCAAGATTTAGACTTCATTCAGCCAATCTGAGGGGCTTGGATCAGACCCCTCGTGTCCACCACCACACAGCTACTCAATCTCGACTAGATTAAAAACGAGGTAAAAACTTGGTTTTGAAGAGCCTCCATTTCTTTGTCATTCATATGCTCACCAGCGCAGATCAAGTCCTACCGACCCGGGTTTCAGTAAAGCCCCTCCGGAGACCAGCTCCGATCCCCGGCCGAGTCCGCTCCGGCCGGCGACAGCCCCGCCGTTGCACGGCCGTAGTCACGGGGTCCGACGCCCACGGCTCAACTCTAAAGTCGCGCCGGCGCAGACCGCGCCACGCCTAGAACATTTGGAGGAACCCAGAACACAGGGGAAGTCGGATGATTTTTTCTTCTCCTGAAAGGCTGGCTTCGCAAGAGAACTAGGCACATACGGATTGTGATACTTTCCAGATATTAGGAGCCGGTGTCTGATAACGGTCCCGCAGAGTTCCACGGAACATTCGAACCGGTCATTAGGACTGAGGGGCCAGGGGCAAAAGCCTTCCACCACCATGCACCCGGACCCGAAAGATAAGGAAAGACTGCGCGTTGCGTGTGCCTGCATAAGTTGGCGATAGCTTCAACACAGACATCGCGTTTCAGGTGAGCCCACGGTGATTATTGCGGGGAAAACGTAGATCTCGAGAGGAATGCAGTTCAGGTAGGACGATTTGAGGCCAGGAGGCGCTCTGCTCTAACAGACTTGTCAACTGCTCTACGAGGGGCATGCTGATCTTGTCGTATACCTCTCCAAGATAGGCCAGCAAAGGTTCCATAGGATGCGCTACCTCAACTCTCGATAGCCAGGGCGTCGACGAGCCTTGGAAGACGCCTTTTTGGAAGGGCGGCTAAAAAGCTTCATGCCCGTTTGTGTCTGCTCTAGACATGAATACAGTTGTTGAGGCACAACGCCGTCTCCAATAACGTCGCGCCACAATGATGAGCTCTGGTTGGAGATGGGTGATAGGTCCGCATAGTCTTTGAACGGAATCAGATTAGGGGAGCTGTGCTTGGGCCGGCACCCATCTGCGACAGCCTCTTTTGGGACACAAAAGGAGGTAGATAGAGTTTGTTGGAGAGCCACTGATGCTTCTTTTCGGTGACGACTCTCCGTCACACGTGCCATGCACCGGAGAAGGGGACGTTGTATGCGCTTAAGCCCTGAAAGCTTATACCCAGACCATTGGTAAAGCGAGCATCAAAAAGGGTATCATGTGTTTTGTGGGCAGATGTCGCTCGTCATGATGGCCATTGCTTGGGGTTCCCTTTTGGGACCATCACGAGGTGTAGTGCATGATGCACTGCAGGTTCCTGGATTGGCGCGGCAGAAACTTGGCCCAAACTTTGAAACGAGGGACTTGTCTTGGGAGGCTCATCGACGATCCCCACGCCTCCATGCGAGGCCGATCGTATTGGCAGCCGAGGGCGTTGTGATTGGATAGTTGTTGACCGTTTCGTATTGTCTGGAGGCGTCTGCTCCCCCTCTTTTTGTGTCTACAACTGGAGGACTACCCTATTAGTGGTGCATATTGAAGCTGTGGACGACGCAACGGTCAGTGCCTCAGTCGTACCATTCCCATTCGCCTTTCCCTCTTCCAGTCGCTTTAGAACGCTCTGGTCGTTCAATGAGGCTTGACGAGGGCCGTGAACATGAAACACGGCTCCGAACGGCCTCGATCTCCATATCTCTCCTGGTTGTGCGAGTGTGACGCCTTACCCAAGGGGCCGGGGGCCCTCATTGTGATCGAGAACCGGGTTCGTGGACCCTGTGCCAGGTTGAATAGGCGGTGACTCTTTTGGGTAACCCAGAAAGTCGGTAGATTGGCCTTATCAAACTCAAATCGGTGGAGAGGCGTGTGGAAGCGTGACGTCTCGTAGAATTGGCATGGAAGCTTGGCTTCCTTCCAGAAGATTTCCGGAAGAGGCATCGTGGAGAACCCTATGAGGAAAGGCTTGGGTACCGCTGCTTCAAGCCTGGTTCAAAAGGGCACGGCGGCGGCCTCGGCGATGGCGGACGGCAACAATAGCGTTTCAACCAGGCAAACGCTGTTTGCTTCACAGCACACTCGAGGGGGGCGATGGCCGAGGGCGTGCACGCAGGAGCGCCCATGTATCGAGTACTCGGGCATCTGAGGCAGCGCACATTATCCCAGGAGGGCTAGGGAAGGGCGTAGGTTTGGTTAATACCCATTGGCTTCACAGCGTAGGTTTACGCCTTTGGTGGTGGAGATGAGCGTGGATATCCCAGGTCTCTGGAAGCTGGGAACCCGACAGGGTGGACGCCCCTCGTATTGACCACTCTCTCTCTCTCTGGCAAAGGGGATCATCAACAGAGTTTGTGTAAGAGCCGGTGGCTCGGCACGTGGATGCGCTCCCGCTCGGGGTCCTTTGCTGAGAAGCGGTCAAGTGTGACGTGGATGTTTCTGTTGTTGCTGCGATGCATTTGAAGATGCAGCGAATTTGTCAGGATATGGGACCCGTGCTTGTGAGACAATATGATGCACATTTGCATATCATGTAGTCGATGAGGCTCATCCCATACCCCGGGTACTGACAGCGGATCTATCCAGTAATCCCCCGACATCGATCGGGACGACGTGACATTGATAGCTGCAGCAAGGGTCACCTTACCTAATGGGGACCAACCGCGGATCATCTCAAAGAGGCAACCCAGAGATGATGGCGTCTAGACGAGATTGAGGGCGTTTGTCATGAGCTTGGTGTGTCTCCTGACGTTTCTTCCTCTCAGACCGACATTTCCTGAGTCTGCTCTCCGACTATGACGTATACTCACTCTCCTTTGCCCAAGCCCACTTGACGATGCGGTGGATAGCCCGTGACAGGAATTCGAGGGTTGGTTCATTCTGCGGGAAGAACGAAGCAACGCCATAGTCAATAATCCCGATTTGGATAGGCGCTCAGAGCTGATGGGAAACCTACTGGAAGGAAACGTCAGTACAGCCTAATTGGCGGCTCGGAAAGTCTGAAGTTTGTTTAAAATGACGACTTCAGCGTTGAAGAGAGGCTTTCGAGAAGGATCCTAGCACGGCCGGAGCCGAACCTTGGATAGAGACGGACCGTGTCCTCTCAACCTTAACCACGGCCAGCTCGAGTGCTAACCAGATTTCCACGGAGAGTTTACAAAGTTATCGAAGATCGTGAGAATGCCATCAGGGTCCTTTTTTGGCGGGGAAGGCTTGGGGGTTATGCTTCCAAGTCCATTCCATGTAAATTCTCGACCGGCCGAGACGACGAAACAAGGTTGAGCTGGTGCCGCGGAGATATTACAAGTAAGACTTGCTCTGTAGAAGGCGTACGGCAGTTGCATAGTCTATCGCCTCTTCCGAGTAAAGGGAGCAAATCCAATTCAAGGATAAGCTTTACGTAGTTGCATGCCTTAACCAGGCTTGATCAAGGGCTTAATCAAGCCTTGTAACTACGTAAAGTTTCCAGAAAGAATCTCTATGACTTACCAGGTCAGGTAATTATGTGAGCAAACTCTTTGATACTGGATTGGATCCAGGGTCTTCAGGGGGAACCGACACCCCTACCACGTAGTACTGCAGCTTCAACAGCCGCCGTCAATCGTGATTGGACAGAGACCGCCCGTCTACCAGCCAACCGCCATCGTGAGGGGCATCTCCAACGGACCCCGGCAACCTTGGAGAGACGCTTACGCGGCGAATGCACGCGCGGCAGAAGAAACACGCAATTGACATTGACAATGCACCCACGGCCTATCGATTCAATACCGACATGTAAACCTGAGGTTATGCAGCGGAATGGGCAGAATGGGCAGAATGGGCAGAACAGTGTGGAATGCTTCGACAATCTTTCAAAGCCTCTGATTGGCTGATATGGCCTCGTCGCTCGTGGTGATGATGCAACTGAGGTCACCCACCTCAGATCTCAGTCATCTTTGGTCAACTTGTGTTGTTCGACTCAAGCTGAACAAGGAAGCATTCATGGGAGATGAGACCAGGCGCAGCTTTCCTGATCCCTGCGAATGAATGCACCTGATCCATAGAATAAGGAAGAAAGGAACAAGGGACCTTTTTAGTCGAGTCTCGAGATCAACCCCTCCACTTAAAACCCTGGTCAAAACTTCCCAATTTAAGTTGTCAACGGTTGCTTGGGCAATGCGCGAGCCTCCCAACCACGGTCCCATCACCAATACTTCACTCTGGCACTTTTCACCACATTAATCAACTCCACATTCAACCCATCATCGTCATATCGCGGGGTCCTGTCGATCTTGGTTGGGCCTGGCGCTTCATCACTACCGAGCACTTGAGCAGCATCACCAACGTCATCAATCACCAACACATCGCTCGTGTCAACGGCCTCGATACATGATCGCTACGGCTTCGGTGCTGCCATTGCTACCCGCGTCACCCTCAACATAGCTCACAACCCCTCCATCGGTTGCCCATCATGCGGTACAACCTCATCAAGATGATACTGCGCGCATCCGCGCTGCTGATAACGCTACTTGTGACGGCTCTTATTGGCAACGTGATCGCATCCAACATTGACGCTGTCGGGACTGCAACTGCTGCCGTCAACTTTGTCATGTTTGTCGCAGCTCTCTCGTGGATTGTTTGCACCGTTGGCCTCGTTGCATTCTTCGCCTCGGCCCTCGACAAGCCTCTTTTACAGACGACTCTGGACTGCGCTGCCGTTCTCTTCTCCTTTATCGCCGCCGTTGTTCTCGCAGCAAAGCTTCGCGCTGTCGACTGCGGAAACATCAACTCCAAGGCTCTACCAGGCGACTGGATCGCGTGGGGTTCTGCCAGCGACGAGAAGCGCTGTCGCGAGCTTCAGGCTAGTACCGTCTTCATGTGGTTCCTCTTCATCTGCTTCTCTGGTAGCCTGTATCTCTCAATCCGGGATGTCCGCAATACCTTTGGCTCACTCCGCGGCTCAAGGCCGAGCATGTCACAGATTGGTTCACAGATTGGTGTCTAATAGGCGACATGAGGAGTGATTGACACTCAAGAGACGGCATCAACATGCGAGGCCAGGGGCACGTACTTGATAGGCACGCATCTGGGCGCACTCGTCAGCTTGGTTAGCTTGGGAATAATACCTTTACAGGTGTTCAACGGAAATTGGTCTGAATTTCAGTTGTCGGCAACCGGGTCTGGCGCCGTGAGGACGACGGCTAGGGCAGACCCTCGACCATGGACGAGAGATGGATCAAGTCGCATCAGCACAAGGGATCATTCTGGATGAGTTTCATTCTACTAGGAATGCTTACATATCGGTGATTTATGTACAAAAGTCGGGAGAGGAACGTGTTTAGCGTGGGAGTTGATCGATGGGTAACGATTATGTAGTAAATTTGAGTCTTATCATGACGGTACATTTTGGCCGTCTATCCTCCAACACTTTTTTCCATGTATACAACTCTTTGAACTATGATCAAGTCGCGTTTTGAATACTTCCAGGTGCTGGGGCTGATGAATTCAAATTATCCCATTCATCTATTTGTCGAAACGCAACAAAGCAAATGCCCAAACACCGTGTCGAAGCCATGCATATTCCAAATGATCAAGGACAACATTTCTGTCTTTAGATCAACCGCCTCAGGTCCTTCCCTCCCCTTCTATAACGTCGCCGCAGTTTCCACCACGCCGGCAGCCTTGAATGCCTTCTTATTCGTCCATCGGATGTCGACATTGTGCGCCCACTCCATGTATCGCGTCCAAGCTGCAAGAAGCATCACGTTAGTAAAACAAGGTCTCTTGTGGTGGAAAACAAAGGGGGAATCCTACTCCAGTATGCAAACTTGCGGCCAAAGTATTTGCCCATCCAGGGGACGATCATCATGGTCAAGATGAGCTGCAGCTGCTCGAGGCTGCGCTCCCACTCGGCCTGCGCGTCTGAGTCGGAGGATTCGGAGTAGATATCGCTGGTGGACATGGAAGGGAGGGAGTCGAGGTCGTCCTTGTCGTCCGAGATGGACGCATCATGGAGGTCAACGAGAGAATCAGCGGCGGCCATGGTGATGGGGTGTAGTGTGAGATTCAGTGGGAATCCTAGTGACTATAACTCGCAAGGCCTGGAGCCTGGGAGATGCGAGAGTCGTCGAGGCCGCGTGGGCAAGCTTGGAGGAGGGTGATGGAGGGCGTTCTTTCGGATCACGGGTTGCTTCGGTCGTGGAGACAGCTTGCCAGCTCCCAGGTCATGAGCCAAGCCGAGCTGTGGTGGACAGATTGGTAGAGTGCGTTGTCAAACAATGGCTATAATACCATGGAACGGCTCGAAACGCGATGATATTCAACCGGGAACTGTCAAAGGATAGCGTCACAGTCCTATTACCGAGGAGTCGTCAACGGCCGTTGTCTCATCAGCGCCGGGCTCTACACTCCCGAGCTGGAGAAGCTACATGGCGCCATGATTGGCTGCTGGATCTCGGTTCTTATCACCACGTGACATAACGCGTGATATCATCGTGAGATGGGGTCCGCTTGCGCGCGGTTGAGTCAAGATATTCTGGCTCGCCCGCCCATGACGTTGGACTAACTTCCCTTTGCCTCATAAACCCACAACAAAGCTCACCGATACGGCCTGAGCACGCAAGGACTCGACGATTGAAGCGGCATCCGGATTCGGGCGCTCAGCAACTCAGAGACAAGACGGCCACAGAAGAAAGGCGCATCTGCGACATCCACCAAAAAACCGGGAACAACCAAAAAAACGCCGTGGCAGCAAGCAAAAGCAGCAGCCTCAGCGATCATGGAAGGCGAGGTGAGTAACGCCCATTCTTTCTCTACCTACCGCCAGCACCAAAGCCCTCCGAAAGGGCTGCTTGGCCTGCCTCAAAACGTCTCTTTGCACCACACAAAGACGGCCCTCCACCATAAAAGGGCCCAATCTTTTACCCCTCCAAAGCCCTCCAACGTCCTATCAGCGCCTTATCAGCGCCCACTGGGCGCACCAAGTGCGAAAGTACCTCCGTACTGTTCTGCACCACTTTCTGGGGGGCAAGCAGACGATTTGACATTTATGATTTGATCCGTTGAGTCACATTTTCCAACCGCCACTCGTCACCATCAGCTCTCCCCTCGCCCAACGAACAACATCACCACATTGACCTCCGCTTCTCCCTCGACAAGCCCTTACTAACCTCGTATTCTTATTCTCCTCTTTTACAGGCACTTCCCGAACGCAAATCACGCAAATCCGTGGCTTTTACCGACGAGCAAGTCGTAGTCGACGCTGACGGTTCCGTCACCATGGTCAACTCTACCGACGAGACGAAGGAAACGGCTCAGTCCCACACGCCTCGTACGCCGCCGCTCTCTGCCGCCCTTGGAGCCTTTACTGATTCCCAACCTCCAGCCGCTGAGGACCTTCCCCCAGCTGAAGACGGTGGTCTCGACCTTTCCCTCCTCAAGAAGAAGAAGAAGAAGAAGGCCAAGACCGAGGACGACGCCCCCGCCGCCGAAGAAGACGATGCTGCCGCCCCCGAGGACGGTGGTCTCGACCTGACCATGAAGAAGAAGAAGAAGAAGAAGGTGCCCAAGGAGGTCGAGGGCGTCAAGGACAGCTTCGCCGAGCAGCTCGAGGCCCTCGAGCTTAAGGACACCGAGGAGGGTGAGGAGGAGCAGCAGCAAGAGGAGGAGGGTGACATGAACGAGGGAACTGGCATCTGGGCCCACGACGAGACCAAGGCCATCGGGTACAGCATGCTGCTCCAGCGCTTCTTCAGCCAGCTCGCACAGAAGAACCCCGACCACTCCCTCAGCGGCACAAGGAGCTACAAGATCCCCCCTCCCCAGTGCATGCGCGAAGGCAACCGAAAGACCGTCTTTGCCAACATCGCCGACATCTGCAAGCGCATGAAGCGTACTGAGGAGCATCTCACTGCCTACTTGTTTGCAGAGTTGGGTACCAGCGGTTCCGTCGACGGCAGCCGAAGACTGGTCATCAAGGGCCGTTTCCAGCAGAAGCAGATTGAGAACATGGTCCGAAAATACATCAGTAAGCCCGAGCCCACCTCCTTTATCCTCACCTCTTCAACAGGTTGCTGACCCTCCTTTTTCCAGTCGAGTATGTCACCTGCAAGACCTGCAAATCCCCCGACACCGAGCTCAACAAGGGTGAGAACCGTCTGTACTTCATCACCTGCAACAACTGCGGTTCCCGACGAAGTGTCACTGCCATCAAGACTGGTTTCTCTGCCCAGGTTGGCAAGCGAAGAAAGATGCAGAAGGGTTAAGCAGCCCCGCGTATCCCCTCCTGCACCCCGCCCTCGACAGCCTATACGCTGTCTTTGGTCGTGGGCAGCTACATGTATTCTGGCGGTCTTCATTCGCGACGACACAGCTGGTGCCCACCTCGGCATGCCTCAAACTGTGTTGCCACATGAGATGCCGGGTTTTCGGCTTTTGGGTTAGGCATCGCCAGCAGTTGCCTCCACACGAGATGTTCTTGGGGTGTCAAAAAGGAGTGATGTCGGGCCCGATCAAGACTGAATCGGGTGCCGGGGTTATGATGTGGCGTATGGATTATGTACATAATGCCGGAATGATCAAAGATTGCAGCAGCCACCCTTGCTTGTGTCTGACAATAATGGCCATCAAGTGATATATCATTACTGTGATGATTAACCCTGGAGGGACCAGTTCACACTTCACGCATACTGGAGATGGGGACGGAGAACCAGATATGAACCGCATGCAAACAGCCCGCATGCTCAGCGTTGAGTCTCTTTTATTATCAACACAGTGGCAAGTCGCTCTCCAGTGCTCACTATAGGAGCAGATCAAAGCCAGTCAAAACCCCCCTGCCCCTATTCCCCAAAAGAAAAAGACAAAAAAGAAGACTTCCAATACCATTCTACCTCTCCTTTCCACACAGGACATACACAAGAAGAGGCGAGTAGAGAACCAAACAATAAACATGCCCTCCCCATGATGCAGAAAATCAAAAACCACTTTGTTCTCCTGGCCAATCCAAAAAAGACCCCGTTTTTTTGCGCGCGTTATTGCTTTGTACTTGTGTACAGTGTAGAGCTGTGTATATCTCTTGTGCTGATGTCGTAGGGCAGCTTTGCATTCTTCGGTTGCAAATGCCGTTGTTTTATGGTACACGCGATGAGTGTTGTAAAAAAAAGAAATGAGGTAAGGGAGTGAAACGCCGTCTGCAACAAGATCCTCAACTCAGGTCTGGGCAAACAGAGAATTTCCTTCTGCCAGGCTGTGCGACTTGCCGGCATTGGCAAAGAGAGAGCCAGCCTTGGATTCGCCATGGACAACAGTAGCGACGGCGGCGTTCTTAGTGGCATCGTCCAAGGTGTTGTCAACCTCGATTCGGGCGGCTTCGAGGGTAGTCTGGACCCATTTTCCGAGGCGGTTCTTCTCGATATACTGATGAAGGAGCTTATCCTCATGCTTCATAACGTCGATCAGCTTCGACCGGAACGACGTGTCAAAGTCGCGGAATCGGCGGTCCAGGTTCTCAGTGAAGGCGCCCAGAGTCTCTTGGGGAGACAGAGGCCGGAAGGGTTCCCGCGCATCTTCTGTGGTCATGTTAGTAACAATGAGCTAATTCGGTATAAGATGTTCAACTTACGGTAGCTAATGCAATCCGCAAACATGGCATAGAGCTCCGTGTCCGCCAGACGCTCCACCACTTCCCGATCATCCTTCAGCTGGGTATCGTTGATCCTAGCCCAGTCATCACGGATGAACAGCCGCCTCCAGATGAGCCTCTTGGCATCTTTGGCCTCATCACTGTGGCAGCTACTCTCAGCTACCTTGAGAGCCAGCCAGAAGGGATGGGCGATCTCCTCTCGTGACTCCGGCTTGAGTGAAACCAGGGTCAGCAAGTCGATGAGGGTCATGGCGTCCAGAGCCTCGTGCTTCAGGAGCCGCTTGATACCATCTTCGAAAATCTGGTGCTGCGCCTTCTGACGTCGAGGAATGTTCATACTATGAACTTCCATCGCAAAGTTGAGCGCCGCAGCCTCGTCAACGGCATCGTAGGTGCTGGGGAGAATTTGATTGTAGAGCTGATCCTGAATCCTGATGGCGATCAACTCTCTGTCGACCTTCTTGAGTCTCTCTTCAGCACGGGCCTCGTCTGCGTTAACTTTGAAGGCGCCAGTGTTGATATCTTTCTCTTCCATTTCAGCCAAAAGAGCAAGTTTTCCTAGACTCAACTCGATCTTCTTGTTCCAGACTTGCTGCTCCTTGGTGAGTGCAAGGTCGACCAGGGTATCTGCCCCATGGCCAACGTCTTTCTCTTGTTGCACATCGTTGATCCATGAAATCCGGGCCAGCTCTGGCTTGCTACGCAGGAACTGAGTCTTGAAGCCATGCTTGTCCAGATCGAACTCCAACACAGCCTCAACTCCATGCTTCTGGAGGAGAAACTCGTACGCGGGGAACGCAAAGGCTTGGCCGTAATTGGAAAAGCTGGCTTCAACCTTGACTTTCTTGCTCTCCCGCAGCCGTTTGAGATTTTGTGTTTCCACAAGAGTAATTCCGGGCTCGGCGAGCTGAGCTTCCAGTTCCTGGACGTGGTCCAGCAAGATAACAGACAGAGCCCGAAGACATTCGTGCTTTTCGGCAATGCTCGCTCCCTCCTCCCACTTTCCTGATCGTGCCAGAGCAAGAGGCTTCTCGAATCGGTCTGTCTGATACACCTTGGCAAAATTTTGGGCCATGCTTTTCTGATCAGGGGTTGTCGAGGCCCAGCGGGCATATTCCAAGACAGACGTGAGCATTCCGTCTGTGAGAGTGGGGAGGTCTTCGAATATCTTGGCAAGGATCTTGGGATCCGGGTGATTTGCTCCCTTAGCAGACTCTTCCACACCATGATGCTTAAGAACCCATTGGTCTGAGAGGTCGACGAGGCGTTTGACGTTGTTTGCAACGTAGTGGCAGCCAGTCCAGGGCTCAGGAAGATCATCGTATCCATCGCGCAAAATACCCATGCGCAACTCTTCAAAACCTAGTCCGTAAAAGTTCAAGTTGTTTTTGCGGAAATCAAGGGCTGCCACGTGTATGCAGGTGTTGACTTGGATGGCTTCGTAGATCATGACGTTGACCTTAGCATCGTCAAGCAAATGGTCCTTGTACAAAGTCTTGATAACCTCGTATGCCCAGGCAACGAAGAGTTCAAGTCGAAAGACATCGTTGATAAACCAGTGGCGGACCCGATCAACCTCGCCAATCTTAGCAATGGGGTTGTGCTTCTGGTCCTGGTGAATGAACTCGACAATCGAACCAACAAGGCTCTTCTTGTCATGTGCTGGACGGGCTGCGGTGAAGGCCTCATGTCGCTTCCATAGCAAAGTGGCCACGTGCATCTTTTCGGCATTATAGAGCAGATTCCATCTCGTCTTACGGTCAAGTTCTGCTCCAATAGTCCTTAGCTGAGACATTAACCTCTCGAGGGCGTTTGACCGCGCGCGGAGGTTATCCTCCAAAGAGGCCGGAAGGGTCGAGATGAAAGGCGTGCTTGAACTCAGGATCTCGTGGCTGACCTCAAGGGCAGCCTGGGCGACTTCTTCATTGGAGAACTTGATCTCCTGTCGACCGTCGAAAATCAAGGGGTTGTCTTGCTTCACCCCGAAGAAAACTGCCTGCTCGAGCTTGCTCTTGGCGGACACCTTCGGTGGCTGGTCACTGGCAAACTTGTCCACGTCGGTTGTCACGATCCGCACCGTGCCTGCGCCTCGAACCATCAGAACAACAGCCGGGTTCTTGGTCTTGTATCGGTGTAGCCGGTACTCTTCGTGGCTGTGTACTGGGGCGGTCTCTTCGAATCCGGATCCGATAATCTCATGGACATCGTCTTCGCGGAAATCGACAACATCTTCAAAGGACGCGGGCAAAATATGGCTATCAGATTGAAGCTGAGAATCGGGTGATTGTGGAGGGGTGGCAATCGACGCAATGACGGTGGCACGGTCAAAGATGACGAAGGCGACCAGCGCCGGACGAGGGAGGTAAAGGCGAGGCCGGGCTGTGATGGAGAGTTCGGAAGTCGATATCGGAGCAGTGTAAGAGGTTATGGGGCGGATCATGCCAATTTGGCAGTCTGTGGGGGTTAAGATAGCTTCCACAAGGGCGTAGCGGGAGGTGCTTCGTAAAGTTAGGCTAACGAGGACCAGGAGGTGCTGAACCGAAGAGTCGTCGGATGCCATGGCCTCGCTCAACCTGCTCAGCTCAAGATACTTGGCTTCCAAACCCTTGGGGACGTAGGTGAAGTCAATCGCTTCAAAGGACTCTTCGGGGAAATCCTGAGAGGCAGGGTCGGCTTCTTGCAGCGCTGCAACGATGTTCTCGCGCACATCAGCCTCGCCAATGATCTCATTGTGACCCCCTCGATGAACCCTCCATGCGTGAAGTCGTCCCTTGCCGGTCATGGCCACAATATTCCTCTCGCCCATTCTCGCGGATCGGTCAGCTCGGACAGCTGCAATGTCTCCCTTGAGTGACAGGTGCGAAAAGGCATGTCGAATACTGCCAAAGATTCCTCCAGATGTGGGCGAAAGGCTGCTGCGCAGGAATTGCACAGAAATGGCGGGCCGCCCATGGCTATCGCGCACGTTCATGTACGCAAGTCGTCCGGAATTGAAGGTAAGAATGAAGCCAGCGGATTCGGCGTTGGTTATAGCCGCGACCTTTTCCCCGGATTGCATTCCCGAAATCATGTAGTCGACACCGGCGCGATCCTTCTTGATGAAGGCAAAGGTTGCTGCGCTAGAGATGGACTCCCAGTAGATGACGTTTCCGGTCCCCGACATGACAACGACTAGGCCGGGTTCTGTTGACGAGGCGGAGGGCGAGACGAGACATCCTACGGGAAGGGGATCGTTCGGTTTGGATAATGAAGGTAGAGTAAATGTGAAGGTTTCGGGTGATTGCGAGGTCGACGTATACGGCCAAACGACGGCATGGGTAGCGGTTAGGGTGAGAGCATAGCCTGTTGTGGAAAAGATGTCGGCGGTTTGGTTACCTGTAGCAATGAAAGTGAGCAAATATTTGGCGAATTCAACCTGTAGGGATCAATAAACCTACCTGACCAGTTGTTGCGCACCCTGTCGGGGAGAGATGGAAGCTTGCTGACAGTATATGCGTTTGTACTTGTCTGCGAGCAACAGCATGATCAGCATGCAACGCCAAGGAAACAATGGGTATTGTCTATTTCTTACCAGAACAAGGCTTCCATCGCCTTTGTTGGCAGCACGATCGCCATGCTTCGCCTTTTTAGCACGGACATTCAATTCCTTGCGCAAGACGGGGCTGAGGCTCTCGACGGGGTCGATGTTGTTTTTAACAGGCAGAGTCGCGACCTTGTCAGTCTTGACCTCGATCATCTCCTGCTGGGCATCAGGATTGACAAAAGTCTGCTCTGTCAAGGGGATTCGCTGCCTTTTTGCCTTTGGCTGCTGGGCGACGTTCTCTGAGCTCAGGGGACGCTGTCGGCGGCGTGAACGAGTTGCCGTCGCCGGGCCACCTTCGGCGACAGACGGGGAAAACATTTTGGTCGGATCGCGAACTGACTGGGTGTCTATGGGTATCGATATCGTGGAGAGGTCGCGAAATGGTGCGACGAGGGACGTATCGGGGGAGACGGCGATGGAATCAGCCTCGTACTCATAGAGGCATATCGTCGCGTAAACGTGACCGTGATGGTGATGGTTGAATGTGAAGGGTGTGCAGCGGTGACTTTGAACGATGGAGAGCTAAAAAGTAGAAAACTGGGCTGGGGATGGCGCCTTGGAGAGTGAGTGACGAAGCGTGCACCAGAAACCAATCGAATAACAGAGCAGAGACAGGTCGCGCTGCCTACGGTACCTACAGCAAGGTACCTGGAGTCACCAAGCTGCAGGGTGTTTTAGGCGTTTTGATTGGATGCCGGGGGCTGCTGGAGATGCTGTGCTGAGCTGGCAATGCCTGAAAAACCCCTATGAAGCTCGGGCAGTTGCCCAGTTCCATTGCGCACGTACCAACCAGAGCCTCCATCTTGAGCCTCCAGCCTGTCTAGCCCCACCTTGATCGCGTGGTAAAAGAGCCTCTATGTGGAGGAGGTACCTTTGAGCTCGCGGTACCTTGCTTAAGTTAGTCAGCGCTGAGGTCGACAAGGGTTGTCAAAACGTACTTTCGGCTCAACGATACCTCGACGACTAAAACCGACAACCCGCGATTGATCATTCATTAGAAGTCAATCAGTTGCGATCGAGAGGCGACTCTTGCTCCCTAATATTTATTATTGTTGTGTCTTTTTCTTTCTTTATACCGTCGGCTTTCATTCATCTTTAATCTCTCTTCTGTCTACTTCCAAACAAATAAGGAGCATCCTCGGATTTGTTGCCCGACCTTGGCCGGAAGCAAATCGATGATGTATGCGGCATTCTCGATCTGATAACCTCGGACCTAAACTTACGTCCTAATTTGCTGGTCAACTACACTACGCGCTTCAACGAAGATGTACACCAGCGCCAAGCGCCTCAACTCAATTCAAATCTCAGTGGTCAATTGAATTAAACTGCTTCTCTAGTTCCCCGGATTTGGACCTGCTCGATCGAGCATCTGTCGGATGCGATCCCGGACATCCAAGCCATGTCTACTACCCTACGCTAAAAAGCGACTCAATATCACCACAGATCAAATAGCTCATCACCTACTTCACCTACAATAGCGCTCTGATAATGAGGCGCTTTTCAACCGCGGTGATCATCACTGATCCGCTGGTTAAATACCAGACTCATGTGGCTGCTGGCCTCTACGCCCCGGACCCTGCTCAGCATCGTCTTGCAAGACACTTACACAAGATTTACCTCCGAATCAAGGACTATTCGCCCCAAGCCGAGTATCGCCAAAGGTTGCGACAAGTGGCTCGACTCACTGAGCCCAAGACCAAGGAGGAACAAGATGACCGCAACATTCTCGCACTTCGGACACACTCAATATGGCGCAACCCTCTCTTCAAGCATCTCCTAACAACACCAGAGGGGAGGGAAAGTATGGCCTTGACCCGAGTTCTCACCAACCACGAGTCTGCTATTGAGATCGACTCGCCAAAGGGACTCTTTCTATCTGGTGAAGTTGGCACCGGGAAATCGATGCTTCTCGACCTGCTCGCCGACGGCTTGCCAACTGAAAGGAAGCGGAGGTGGCACTTCAATACTTTTATGCTCTACACCATTTCGCAACTCGAGCAGCATCGTAAATCAAATCCCGGAACATCAGACAACGAGAATGACTACTCGATCTTGTGGATGGCCAAGAAACTCGTCGACGAATCACCCATCTTATTCCTAGATGAGTTCCAGCTCCCCGATAGAGCCGCCAGCAAGATTCTCAATCACCTGTTCATTTCTTTCTTCCAGCTTGGAGGTGTCCTCATTGCATCTTCCAATCGCATGCCAGAAGAACTACAAAACGCGACAGGTGTCGACTATACTCCTGCACCATCAAAAGGCCTGATCCGCAAGTTCTTCCGAGGCTCGGCCGCGAGCCGGGGCGGCGAACTATACGGCTCAAGCAGTGATTTCTCCAATTTCCTTGAAGTTCTGAAGGCGAGATGCGACTTTTGGCAAATGGAAGGGGCCCGGGACTGGCGAAGAAGGGAAGAAACCGAGAGTCGCTTGAACTTGGCCAGAGATGCGATCGAGGGCGAAGCCGCAACGGGAGAAGTCGTTGTCGAGGACAAGCCTGAGCGACTCGTCAAGAAACCTGTCAACTATTACCTCTCCGCCGATGATGACGATTCCTGGCAACAGAGGATCAAGTCGGCTCTCACGTGGACGGGGCCTCATCCCCTACCTTGGGAGCCATCGACCTTGGTGGTATACGGCCGCAAGGTTCACACTCCTCAGCATTACAACGGATATGTGCTGTGGGACTTTGAGAGTCTTGTTGAATCTTTCGGTCCCGCCGACTATATCACCATGGCATCCTCTTACCATACCTTTATCATTGACAACGTCCCCATCTTGACACATGCAAAGAAGAACGAGGCCCGTCGGTTCATCACACTCCTGGATGCTCTCTATGAAGCTCGGTGCAAACTGATCATTCGGGCTCGAAATCCTCCAGATACGCTGTTCTTCCCTAAGAAGAGGAGCGCAGGAACCGGCAAGTCCACCAACCCAGACGAGCCCGACAACCTCTATTCGGAAACCATAGCGGAAGTCTACCAGGACCAGATGTCCCCATTCCGGCCAAATATCTCCTTCTACGATACTGAGGCAAGCACATCATCATACGACCCGGACCAAGATTCGGACTTTGGGCTCCAAAAGAGGCCGGTCAATTTTGGAAACACGAGCGCTTTTACTGGTGAAGACGAGCGCTTCGCCTACAAGCGAGCCATCTCTCGACTCTGGGAGCTATGCAGCGCGCAGTGGCATGCTAGGACGGGAGAGTGGTGGCAGCCGCTGCCTGTCGAGGCGCGGCATTGGGAGGGTGGTCCGATCTCGCAGCGAGTTGAGCATCAGATTGGCGCGAACCGCCTGGGTAGGCACGAGGGCATGGGAGAGAGCCTGGAGGTTGAAGAGTTGGCTGGACTGTCAAAATGGAAGGTTGAGCACCTGAAGACTGAGACCGAGAGGGCCACGTAGGACGGGTCAAGTTTGTGCTGTAGTTCAGTGCTTCATAACAAAGTGGACGTAAATGCATATTTAAACAACATAAAAGAAAGAAAGAAAGTAGATATAGCCATCCCGAGAAGGATTCTACTGGCCATCTAGGCAAGATCATCATGCTGCCATACTCCAAACGCCATGCACCTGTATCAGTAGTCTACTCGTACACTCTGCCTCAAAGACTCGTCACACCCGGGGTCCAGCCCTCCCCTATCCTCTTCATATCTTCTGCAAACTTGCGACTCGTGATCTTCTTGCCGCCCCTGCCGCCGAGGGGCGCATGCTCATCGGGGTCGTAAAAGGGGTTCTGCAGCAGCTTCACGTAGGCGGACTGCATGGCGCGGAAGACTGGCTTGAGCTCGGCGTCACGCAGCCCAGCAGCGGCGGCACCACGAGCGGCAGCGACGTCGACTCGGCGGCCGCGCATGTCGACGACGCAGACCATGCGGACGCCCGTGTTGGTCTCGAAGCCGTAGGCGGCGAGGCGGTCGTCGACGGCGTGCAGGAGGCCAAAGTCCCCCGAGAGGCCGACGCCCGAGACGGCGTTGTGCTTGGCGCGCAGGTCGAAGACGTCAATGGTCGACGAGAGGAGGAGGGAGAACTGGAGCGGCGTGCGGATCGGGGCGAATGTGTTTGATGCCGGGTCGTGCGAGGGGAAGATGGAGATGTGGAGGGGGTTGTTCTGCGCAGGTAGAGACGGTTAGCTGGTGGTTTTTTCTTGGGAGGAGGAAACGTAGAGGGTTCTTACGTTTCGGCCAATCACGCCTAGACAGGCGATCGAGGGTATCGCGGTGGACATGGTTGTGGGAGAGATGCGTTGCTGAGGTGGAGGTTGAAGAATAGAGCTCCAAGTTGGGGATGGAGCTCAAGGTAAGGAAGGCTACCTTTGGTGGGATGTTGACGTCTATGCGCACCTCAACCCCCACTTACTTACACAACCGTTAACTTGATACAAAGGCAGCAAACAAGCGTTGAACTTGTATGACACGAGTGTATATTTATTCTATCTTCATTTGCACGAGAGGCGATCTGTAGGTTAAAGCGTCCGCCTATGTTTTCTGTGCTGGGGCTGACGCTGTATCTTATCAGTCGCCAATCGTCCTTCATCTCAGAATAATCATAAGTTATAAAATGATTTGATTTATCAATGCTATCAAAGCTATTCATCAATGTCGTCGATTGCAGACTTGCATGCAGCGTCTCTTTAAGTGTACACCCTGGTTCCCTCACCATTGTAATCACATTTCCAAGTATCAGGTCCCAACACCACGCGTAAACTCGTACATATCCCCCAAGACATGACCCCTTTTTTACTCGGAGTACTCGTCGTCTTCCATGATGCCCGCGGTATCTTCCAATCCCCTCAGAACCTCCTCCACCTCTGACGGGTCCGTGATCGCCCAGACGCCTCCGCCCTTGACCAGGTCCTTTCCGCGCATGCCCACCTCCTTGCCCACGAGGTTGCGCCCGACCTTGCCCGGTCCGACGCCTACCCAGCGCCTTATCCGGCCCTCCTGGTCTAGATAGCGGATGCTGTCCCACCAGCGCACCGTATCGAGACATCCGCGGGCTAGAAGGTCCTTCAAATCCTTCTTGCAGCAGACCGGGCGGGCAGATACGTTGCTCACCAATGGCAGCTGGCCTGGAAACGTGACTATGTCCTCGTTCTCGCGGCCCTTTACACGACTCGGCTCGTCGAGCAGCCGCCAACCAGGCAGAGCG
>JAJODA010000037.1:0-20801 GCA_021730345.1 Fusarium cicatricum | reverse complement strand
CCCCCTCTTCCCCTCCCCCGCCATTCCCATGATCGATGGCACGGACGGATCACATGGAAGCAAACATACGAGCCGATAACGAACCAGTTCATGAGGAGATTGACGGTGTCAATTGATAGCGGGCATTACTGCCTAGAGCCTTGGAGAGCCAAGGACTGTAGTTCTATAGTGGCGAGATCTGCACCTAGCACATGGCGTCTCGTGATGTGAATCTGGCGGTGTTGAAGTTGAAGTTGGGAGTTGTACATAGACCACCCTCCACTATCCATACAGGAACGTGGGTTGACGGGACGAGCAACTAGGACTAGTCTGGCCATTGAGTGTTGTTCTGTACCTGATCGGCATGTGTATACCGTATTGACTCTGTCTTTCAATTCGGGTACAGTACAGACAGACAGCTTGGCGGTTGTCGGGCCTATTGCTCTCCCGTCGCGTGAGGCCTTGACAAATCGGCGGCGCAGTAAGTAGTAGCTTTTGAGGATCTGGGACACAGTCAATGTTCTGTCAGTGAAATACGCACAAAACACTCTTGCACTTGGTTAACCCCATCTCTGCTCACGCACTCTTCCATGTTGAGCGAGACATCGATGCGGTGCCAATCTGACGCACGAACAAATTAAAAAAAAAAACGTGCACCTGCAAAAAGCAAGGTACCTGGAATGCCCCACCTCCACCATGCCCACCACAGGTACCTCAGCACTCGAGGTTCTGGATGGGCCTCCTCCCAGAAACAGCAACACACGACGATGAATCGCCGAAACCGCCCGGCCCGACTAAAAGACTAGGCCTTGGGTAGGCCAGTAGCACCGCGACTGGCTCTGACGCCGTTACCAACATCTAACGTCACCGTCTCTAATTATCTCTCCTCCTCTTCACTTCCTCGCTCCCACTCTCGTCGTCTCCCCGCTGCCCTCTCTTTTACTCTCCTCTGTCCTGCGAGAACATCTCTTCTCCTAAGCCCTGCTTATCATCACGCCGCCTGCATCGCTTCTACTTTGTTTATTCATTCCACCATCCTCCTTAGCTTATCGCCCGCCTGGCGACGAGAATTGATCACAGAGCGACAAGCTCCCTTCCACGAGAGAGACGGCGATCCCCTTGCACCGACAAGACGACCCAAGGAGACGCCCGCTGACCCGCTCCTCGTCTACGGAATTTCTCCTCTGACATCACATCATCTACCGTCGAGATGGCCTCTCAAAACGACAGCACCGGAGCGCCTCCCTTGCGCCGTCGCGAGTCCTTGTCCGAGATTCGAGCTGCCAACCCGGACCTGGCTCTGAGCGGCAACATTATCTCGGCCACTTTCAACACACCGCATTCTTTTGTCTATCGCAAAGGAGGCGATTGGGTGCGTAGCTTCTTACTGAGCTCTCACTGGGGCTGATCTTTAGCTCGATTGCATTTCCCCTCTTCCCCAAAAGCTCAAGCTCCATCCAGCTCCCCTCCCCTCCCCTCACGTCACCGTCACATGAAAATTGAGCTTGGGCTAAATCTTGTGCTTTTCTCCAGGACTTGAAAACTCGTCGCGGCCAATCCGCTCTTCTCGACTCTTTCGCATACCTTTCCTCGGACGCTACTCCATGGAATCACACCGTCGTTGCCTGGACCGGCGAGATTGACGCCCCCACCGATGCTGTTGTTTCCTCTCCTGGCACGCCCGCCCCAACCACTATCGGCAGCTCTTCTCTCAACGCCCTCTCCGCACCCGTTCCCGTCGATGCTACCACTCGTCTGCCGACCCCCCCTCCAATCGATGGTCTCTGGATCCCCCGCGAGGACCAGGATCGCCTCGAGTATCGCTTGTCCCACAACAAGACTATCCGCACCTACCCCGTCTGGCTCTCTGACGAGGCCGAGGTCTCCTCGGAGGGCATTCTCCTCAAGGACCAGACCCGCTGGCGTCGCTATGCTGAACACGACCTCTACACGCTTCTTCATTACAAGCAGCATGAGCCGACCGACGGCCGACGCGAGCGCGTCCAATGGGCCGACTACTACCGCATGAACCAAAAGTTCGCCAACAAGATCATCGAGATCTACAAGCCTGGTGACATCGTCATCATCCACGATTACTTCCTTATGCTGCTTCCCAGCATGTTGCGACAGCGCGTGCCCAACATTTACATCTCCTTCTTCCTCCATTCGCCTTTCCCCAGCAGTGAGTTCCTTCGATGCTTGCCTCGCCGTAAGGAGGTCCTCGAGGGTATCCTAGGCTCCAACCTCATCGGCTTCCAGTCCTACAGCTATTCGCGCCATTTCCTCAGCTGCTGCACTCGGATTCTCGGCTTTCCGTCCGACACCCTCGGAATTGACGCTTACGGATCTCGTGTCCAGGTTGGTGTCTTCCCCATTGGCATCGATGCTGCTAAGGTCGAGAGCTTCGCTTGGACAGATGCTGTCACCGAGAAGTACAACGCTCTCCGCAAGCTTTACCATGGCAAGAAGGTCATTGTTGGACGCGACCGTCTCGATAGTGTCAGAGGTGTTGCCCAAAAGCTGCAGGCTTTCGAGCGCTTCCTCGAGATGTACCCCGAGTGGCGTGAAAAGGTGGTGCTCATTCAGGTCACCTCGCCCACCAGTGTCGAGGCCGAGAAGGAGGATGTGGATGACAACAAGGTTGCTTCTCGCGTGAACGAGCTCGTCATGCGCATCAACGGCATGTACGGTAGTCTTGGCTTTTCGCCCGTTCAGCACTACCCCCAGTACCTCACTCAAAACGAGTACTTTGCCCTTCTGCGGGCCGGTGATATTGGCCTCATCACCTCGGTCCGTGATGGCATGAACACGACAAGTCTGGAGTACATCATCTGCCAAAAGGAGAACCACGCTCCTCTGATCTTGTCCGAGTTCAGCGGTACTGCTGGCAGCCTGAGCGACGCTATGCACATCAACCCTTGGGACCTCAGCGGCGTCGCCGAGAAGATTCACGTCGCCCTCACCATATCGGACGAAACAAGGCAGTCGATGCAGTCCCGCCTGTACCGACACGTCACCGAGCACAACGTCCAGTCATGGACCACAAAGTTTATCCGCAAGGTGTACAACGTCCTCGGAGACACCGGCTCCGCCAATGCCACCCCTCTGCTGGACCGCGCTATCCTCCTCTCTCAGTACCGTTCGGCCAACAAGCGCCTCTTCATGTTTGACTATGACGGCACACTGACACCCATTGTGCGCGAGCCTAGCGCTGCGGTACCCTCGGAGCGCTTGATTCACACTCTCGAGTTGTTGGCGGCTGACCCCCAGAATGCTGTGTGGATCATCTCGGGACGGGACCAGGACTTCCTGAAGCAGCACCTCGGCCACAACGCCCGACTCGGCTTTTCGGCTGAACACGGAAGCTTCATGAAGCATCCCGGCCAGGATGAGTGGGAGAACCTGGCAGAGACGTTTGACATGGGATGGCAGAGCGAGGTGATGGAGGTGTTCCAGAAGTACACGGATAAGGTCCAAGGTATGCATATCAGCCTCAAACTAGCCATATCAGCCTACTAACGATTGGACAGGATCCTTCATTGAGCGAAAACGATGTGCTCTAACCTGGCACTACCGACTTGCAGACCCCGAGCTGGGCATCCACATGTCGCGGGAGTGTCATAAGGAGCTCGAGGCGACAGTTGGAGCCAAGTGGGATGTCGAAGTGATGCCCGGCAAGGCAAACGTCGAGGTGCGCCCTACGTTCATCAATAAGGGTGAGATCGCCAAGCGCCTTATTACCATGTACCACAACCCTGGCACGGCCGAGTCTGCCGAGAACCCCAACCCCGGGCACCTCGAGTTCGCGCTCTGCATGGGCGACGACTTTACGGATGAGGACATGTTCCGCAGCCTCAACGCTGCGTCGGGCCCCGTTCTCGACGCCAACCACGTGTTCACAGTCACTGTTGGCGCGAGCACAAAGGTTACCCTGGCCAAGTCGCATCTTCTGGAGCCAGAGGATGTGATCGAGTGCGTGGCTCTCCTGGCAGGCGTCCAGGACGCGGGTGAGCGGCTTGGGGACGTAAACCTCGGTGCGCTGAGCACTGTGGAGGGCCGCATTCCCGACGAGAAGCTGTGAGGAGGACAGGGTTAATTAGTACAGACGAGAGAAAATGGATGCGAAATTCTGCTTTAGGCGTTGTCGGACACAGTAGGAGGCAAGATGGAAATGATAGACGGGGCAAGATGGGCGCAAGGGCTGGACAGCATAACGAGAGCCAGGATATTGAGGGCCAAAATGGGAGGAAGATGTGTGCAGGAGGAATGGTTATCAAAGCATGCATGAATGAGGGTATGGATATAGTATCTGCCAATAACACAACCTTGAGGTTCAATGTAATCTTTGCTGAAGGCTAATAGTCTTGTTGGTGACTGACTATGTTCATCTAGCTCAAATGGTCTTAATACCCAAAGCTTTCACTTTCGCAGTGGCTTTGCCTTGATCCCCAATCACCTTTTGCCCCGTCAGACAGCACCAACTTCTTCCACATTTGAGGATATCGAGATGATGGCCTACAAAAGTTGGGAGCCCAGCGCTGCCAAGTGATGACATATCACATGGCACCAACTCATCTCAGCGATATCTCTATCACGGCGACATGTATCCCGATGCCTTAACCCTAGATCTCTGAGATACTGCCCAAGCTGAGCTTGTGCTCCTTGTCGTACGTCGATGAGGTACTTGAGGATGGCACCCGATTCCTACATCGTCAGGCCCGTAATCGAATCCTCGATGGCGGGGAGGCGACCGTTCGGTTTGATGAGCGTGTAGGACTCCTGCTTGACGCTTGCAAAGGTGACGAAATGGGGTTGAACCCTATATTCAGAAATTATCTAAACTCGCCAAGCCGGTCTCGACTCGGCTCTGTCTCTACTCTAATCAGGACCAGTCTCCCCGAGAGCCACGGTCGAGAGCAAACCCGACATTGTCAAGTGGCTCCGATTCCCTAAAGAATCCGCCTTTTCAACAATGACGCTGTGATCCCTGACCCTGACGACCGTGAACTCGGTGCCTGCATCGCCCGTCTCGCCGGGCAGATGGTCCTTTGCATTCGGGGGCAGCTCGAGCTTGCGCTTCTTCACAACCGTCTCTATCGACAGCAAGACCTGTCTCGCGACGGGGAACGACTCGGCCAGCTCGATCAGCGCTCGGCACGCCTTGGTGAAGGACTCGAGCTGGACGGGGCCCGTGTCGATGTCGAATAAGACTCGGAAGGCGCAGACGGAGCAGGCCTGGATGAGCCAGTGCTCGTTACGGAGCGTGTATAGCGCGCGGAAGTACCACATGGTTGACATGGCGTTACTTGCGTGGGCGTAAGACATGGTCATGGGGTCAAAGGAACCGAACTCTTGCTTGGATAGGCCTTCAAACGGCCGGAGGATACTGATGATCATCAGGTCTACGTTGAGGCTTGACCAACCCAAGTCAGTATTCATGTACGTTACGGGTGTGAGCAGAACAGCTTACTGGAGTAGTACAGCAGCTGGCAGCACCGCGTTTTCGGCTCGGAGTCGTTCTGGAAGAGAGTGCTTCCACTCCGTGAGCTGCGTGTATAGTTCCCTGGCTCTCTCGGCGTTGCGTCGCGGCGCTATACCTTCCTCTAATGGAACCAGGAGCTCGAAGACCTGCTCGGTGATCTCGGTAAGATTGCACTCGGCTTCGAAGATTTCCCGCTTGAATGACTTTTGCGGGACTACGGAGACTGGGTATGGAAACCACCAGTAGTCGGGGCTGTCTGTTTTACATAGGGGTGATGTGGTTTCATCTCGCCATAGCTTGGGTCGGTTTGGTTGTTTGATGAGAAGACGGCGGACAAGGCCGTGCATTGGTTTCCTGTGTGATTGGTTAGACGTGCTCGTCGACATCTTGATGGATCACGGCCTACCAGTCCCAGATGTAGTACCCCCATTGAATCCACGACAATGCGTGGGCCTCTCTACACTCTCTTGTCCCAGGTGGCGCGGTGTCCAATGATCGCGGTATGTTATCGAGTTCAAGCTCAAGATATCTTGCGTGCGTGCGCTCGTGATACCTCGTCGCCTTCTCCCCTGTGCCCAGAGCTCCCTCGTAGACGTGCATCAGCGCCAGGCCTTGGGCAACGGGCAAGAATGGGCGAAAGTCTTCAAAGAGCAGTAACCGCTCTGCTTCCTTGGCAAAGGCCTCGCCTCGGGTAGACAGGTCCCCCTGTTCGCGAAAGGTTGCCTGATTGGTGGTGTATAGCTGTGATAGGGGTCAGAAAATGGGTTCTTAACAAGGATATATGACCTACACAGCTGACGGCTAACAGTGCGTTAACGAGAAAAGGGGAGCAGAAGCATAACTGGTAAGGCTGGTACAAGCCTGAAGGATCAAGGTTGACCAGGTCCTCCTCAAACATTGTCCGATCAATGACACGGTTGCAGATGGTATCCCAGGTCCAGAAGAGGAGCAGTAGATGGCTCAGGAGTTTATCATCGTCGCAAACAGTCGTCCACCGCGAGACGGGGAGGCTATATCCGGGCAGATCGACAAAGATGCTCTCCTCAGCGTACATGTGTTGAGTGTCGGGCCAGGCTTCTTCAAAGACATACTCGGGGTGATGAAAACTACGGAGACAGCAACAGTAAGTTCACACAAAGAACCTCCAGACGGCGTTTTTGCAGATGAAGGTTGATACATACCGGGAGGTAAGCCTAGCGCGGGGAGGAGGGCCAAGACTTGACTGACTTTGTGCTTCCGGGTATTGCGCTTGTGAAGCAGCCACAGCCTGTCTGATCATGGGCCCTGCAAAGGTAGCCTCTGATTCTAGCGGCTGATGGTCGGCGTGGGAGGCTGAAGGGGGAGCCAGTCGGAGCAGGAGAGTTCCCTCTTGAATGTTCTCGGCCATGGATGTGACGTTGTTTCCAGCGCGTATCCGACGGAGAATCTCGTCTGCCTCCTCTGGCTGTCCTGTCTTGAGCGACTCATAGAGGCTTTCATGCTCAGTCACTCGCGTCTGAAGCTCATCGTGCTTGCGCTTTATGGCAGCCGCCTGAAGCTCATAAGGGAGAGCGGTGAAGTTGCAGTCCCGCCCAGCAGCGAGACACGGGGAACACTTGGGACGTCGTCCATCGCACTATATATCGAGGTCAGTGGGTGGTTCTCACCCGGTGGACAGTGTGGTAAGTACCCTTTCCTTGCGCCGTCTGCAGGCTTCACAGGCTGTCTTTACAGATGAGCGTTTGGGGATCGAGGCTCGCGGCGGTGAAGTTCTTGAAGGACCTTGGCGGCTCGGTCCAGGGAGGAGTTGGCGATATCGGTTCGCATGATCCTCGGACATGCTAGAGGGAATGATGAGTTGCGAGGGGTTGAGGATAGGTATTATTTGATGATTATGACGATGCGAAATTATTGAGAGACAAGTCAAATTCAGCAGATGCTGCAAGGCTGTAGCTGTAGCTGTCAAGCCACGAGCAAGGGGCGAAACGTGGGCTTGGATTGATGATGTACGCACAACGTCATAGCTGTCTATCACTTGCGTCTGTTATGTAGTGCGATGGTGCATATCCCTGGCACAGACCTTGACGCACATCCATTCAAGGGTAGCTCTGACGAATTAATGGAGAATTGTTCCAGATTATGCCGACTATGTATTTACAATATATATGAGGTTGTATTGCGATGGGTGACCAACCACGCGACACAGTTTTCCCGGTTTTACAGCACAGCCGACGATACTTGTTGGGACAACGTAACCTCTGTATATAAATGTAGATTTGAGACTATTTTGATCCCATCGTTCGATCAGTCATTTCGCCTCGTTTTGACGTCAACTCGACGACATGTCTACCGTGATGCAGTGTAGACGTTATTCCCGTGCAAAACTCATCTTCCTCTTGGTCAACACCACCTTGACATCATCCGCATATCGCTCAAAGCCCACGTTGAAACCCCTGCGCACGCCCGGAACCCAGAATTCACCGCCCTCGGCGCTCTCAATCTCAAATGTCCTCAACGTACCAGCCACGACAGCCATGGCGACCTCGAAGCCAAAGACACGCCCAGGACAGAGGTTGCCCGCGACACCAAATGCGCGAACTTTACGGATGAGGCTGTTGGATAGCTCACCGGAACTCGTCATGAAACGACTGGGATTGAAAGATGCCGCGTCGGGTCCCCAAGTAGCAGTATCGAGGTTGGAGGCGCACATGGGGAGTAGAAATATGTCGCCTTGAGAGACAGAAAGTGACTCTGCGCCGGGAATCTCGAGGCTGAACTCGTGGCGCGCGAGTCGAGGCACGCCCGTCATGTGCAGACGAAGCGTCTCGTACCACGAAGCTACAAGTAAGGGACAGAGAGTGCGAACATGAGTGAGGTCCAGCTTTAGGCTGTCCAGTGTCTCTGCTTGAACAGCCGCAAGCCTGTCAACTTCACTCACTATAGCCCGCAGCAACTCTGGAGCAGCGAGGACATGTCTCATGAGCCATACAGAGAGCGTGCTAGGCGTTGCGAGTAAACCCAGAGCAGAGACCATCTCGATGTTGTAATAGTCTGGGTTCGTCTCCCAGTTGGGGTCTGAGTGAGCAACCACGTTGATACCGTGGGCTACAGATCGCACCCGGGACTCGCGATGTTGATTGTGAAACTCGCGAAGTCGCCTACTCAGGAACTTGCGCGACTTGTAAGCCGAGCGGGCTGTCAGCCAAGCAGCAGGTCTCGAGAGAGAGTCGAAAGTCTCGCTCAGGTTCCTTCAACTATTGTCAGTCCATGCTGAACCATGTCCAAAGAGTAGATGACTTACATGAACTCTTCTGAGAACTCGCCATCCATGCGCCACGGATTCTCAACTCCCCAGACAGCACTCGCCGTAGCGGAAACCGTCAGGCCAAACATCCAACGAGCAAGATCAATCTCATTTACAGCGTCCATCCTGCTCATCTCATCCCAGAGAAAGACCCCCGAGCGATCAGAAAGAGCCTTGAGATTCTCCACGCCGCCAAACTCGACCTTGTGGAGGGGTCTCGGGTCTGCATCGAGAATGATCTGAACAGTTCTCTGCCCAAGACTAAAGACTCGAGGCCCAACGTAGGCAAGGATCTGAGCGAGGCCTGTGTCAGAGGTATGCCGGGCCAGTTGTCGGTCTAGGGAGGGGTTGGCGACAATGATGCGTTTGAACGGGATATCGATCGTAAAGATGGGAGCGGCAGTTGATGCAATGAGATGGTTGACATAGCGGGCACTGTCGCGTTGGAGACCAAGGAGGTGGCCGAACCAGGGGATAGGTGAAGAGAGTTGTGGTAGCTGTGAAACAGAGAAGCCAGAATGAAACGGCTTGTTGGAAGTTGAGGGTAAAGAAGATTGGACGAGTTGTAGGAGATATTGAACAAGAGATGAGAGGATGTAAAGGGCCAAGGAGATGAGGAAGAGTTCAACGACAACGGATGATAGGAGGCCGTTCAAGACCGGAGCCCTGTAGGTCAAGGTAGTGTAGACGTCAAGCATAGCTGACATGTCAATCTCTTAGTGACTAGAGTGTCACACCAAGGCTTTCCGAGTGTAGATCAGTGTGATAAGACAAGCAGGGCTGTGAATAGGAGAGATGTCGGGTCTGGTGTAAAGGGTATCACCAGCTTGAATCATATGTCCAAGGCAACAAGACAGTCGTTGATTTACATCCATTAACTCCAGAAAACGAAGACTCCATCCCTCTTCTTATAAGATAAATGTTTGTCTCCTCTGTCTGCTCCTGCCTCGCCATGGTTGTTCTCGACCTTGATTTGTCAACGCCATCTTGGACGATGTCTGCAGCCAACAAACATCTCGACCTTGTTATACGATCCGGTACTTGCTCCCGTAGAGACTTCGATGCATCTGCAGACACACAGACTCTGCAATCGAGGGAGGGGGCGTGTAGGAGCTGTCCGGCCACGAGGCAACTGCACCCAGATGCCACTCTACCAACCGATTCGTCCGAGTTTGTTGGTGGTTACCAACCCAGAAGCCTCGATAAGTTTGAGAGGGCTGGGCATAGCCACCCTGTCAGTACTTCTCCTGCTCCAGTAGTCTCGTCAGAGGAGAGGTACACTTGACCCCTTCACTTACACCCGTTCGGTGATATCCACCCACCACAATATGTCTAATAGCAGACTCGAGAGTCTCGAATCAAGAACTTTTTCAAGCCATCGTCTAGTAGACACATGTATTGGACATATCAGAAAGAGGCCGTCGCCGTTCAAGGTTGTGCGCCCTCGGGGACACCTCGACGCCCATCAGTATTGCACATGCTGCCTCTGACCATTATCACGCCCACGGCGCATCATTCAGTCCGGAACTTATTTGTTGGATTTATAATCGATCCACTGTAGCAAACTGCAGCGAGTCTGAAGCCCGAGTTGGTGGCGTCTATGGAATTACTTACCAACGAGCGGGCCGCCCACCATCCAACTGTCGCTACACTACGCAACAATTTGGTCAGGGGGCTCGGAGGAATATCTAGAACGTTTGGATAGCTCACTTGATGCCGCCACAGGCAGTTCGAGGCATGGTTATGTAGTTTCTTAATGCTCTGGGTTCAGACCATTGGGAAGGCGTCTCCTAGAGTGAAACATATCTGTCTAAATCTGGAAGAACTGAGCCACCACAACAAGATCGTCTATCCCTCTGTTTTAAGCGACATTTTTCTTTGTTTTGGCCCCTCATTTATCATGATTACCCTGGCCATCCCTGTATGCTAGTACGGCACCCGAACCAAGCTGTCGGAGAGACATGAGGGCAAACACCAACTAAAGGTCTTAGCCTTACCAGGCTCCCGGCCGTTGGCTGTTGATTGCGGGTCATGAAGCAAACATGGTACTCCCCACCGAATGAGACAACTCGAGACATGAAATTTGTATCAATTTGCTTGCTTGAGAGCTCAAGCGGGCTAGATCGGTCTGGGAAACCTGATCATGGTGATGAGTCCGTCAATTTGATAGGGCCGGCAGCTTCCACGTCAGCTTTGACGGATCAAGGTGGCTTTTTCCCATTGTTTGTTCGGACACACCATATCTCTCGGGACCGTTTCCCCTCATTCTTTAGTGTTTTTCGAGTGTACACTTGTGACGAATTCAGAGAGCAAGCGGTTCTCCCATCAAGATTGGGATGTCGTGGATGAGGTTGGTGGCTGGCAACGTTGAAGACCAACCGTGACAAGGGGTTAGGCTGAAGGTCAGGGGCTTGGGCCGTTACCGTTGAGAAACTCTGTGAGATAAAAGCTTCGTACAATAATCACCGATATTACAGCTGCAAAGCATAGAGTCTCTGTACAAGTCTAGACTGAAGCGAGCCCGCCTCAAGCTCTATCCTACTCCGAGAGACTGTCACATTCATCACTAAACCAAAGCCGGGCATGATATCAGCTTCTTGTCCAGCCTACAACACCGCGTCTTTTTGCTCCCCCCGAGCTCTTGGGGCAAGCCGTTCACGGCTACGCTACGGACATGAGAGGCCATAGCTTGCTAGGCCGCGGGGCGTTTTGGCGCAAGCCAAGGATGCGGGTGTCCAACAGAGGCGCTGCTGCAATCCAGCTTTGTTCTTCTGAACTTGTAGGGTACCGGAACATGAGGCTTTGCTGTCGAGGTTGGAGTGATGATTATGCAGTCAACAAGGAGCTGATGATACAAGTGGACACACATTCATGCAATTCTGTTACCACCGCTTGAGCACCATCATATAGGTAGCTAAGTCAACGTCCTGATTATCTCCTTCATCCAACGGCATGAATAACAGTACCTGACGCCCCGTTGCATCTCAACGCAGCCCGTCTCGTCCTTGTGATATCTCCGCCCAAACACCGTTCCCGTGAAACTAAGTCCTAACTACGGACCTAGGATAGGCGCTCTGAGACATTGGCGTTCTCCCCACACGAGCTTGATAGGTGTCCCATGAACACACAGACCCCCTCTTAATCCGTAGATCGGGCAAGTGTTACAGACGACAAGGTCTGGCCCGATCCAGCACGTCCGTGACTTGTCGTCATATCCGGGTTATCGGGGATAACTCTGAAGAAGGTGTGCCCTTCACCACATCATAGTACTCCGATTTTCTTCGGCGTATTAAACATACACCACTCCGACCTCAGTCCCAACTACCTTTTCAGGAACTCGTGGCGAAAGGGCCCCAACTTCACTTACGACATCACACTTGGGCTCAGAGGCTCGAATCAGGTGGCAATGCGATGGTTGAAACATGCATGGTTTGGTTCTAGAATGCTGCGTTCCAATCTGCCGGATCGTATACCCATGAACCCGTCCCCTGGATCGCACTGGTATGTAACTTGGGCCACAAGAGGTTGTGAGTCGAGTCTTGATCTTGTCTTTCCAATCAATATGAGAGCAACATTGCTTCTGTCTTTGCAGTCCCATGTCTGAAGAGGAAAATACTTGTCCAGGTCCATCTCCAGTCATGTTCACCAAAACAAGCCATGGGCTCTCCTCGCTGCAACATCTGACTCGAGGAACAAGGCAAATCCCATGACAGATCTGGATGGCCTCATCCAGGTTAAGCTATAGAGTAAACTCTATTTTCATCACATTCTAGCTTGTCACCAATGATTTAGAGGCAATTGGCTTCGTCGCATCCATCACAGCAGCCCTGCCTCAATGATCGGACTGCATGCACTTAGTGTCCTCATCACGAACTAGGAAGGGTAGGATGATCGCCTTGAGCCTCTATCACACTTTAGAAGGTCTAAAATTATGGACAAATCAAGCAGTTCTTCAACCACACAAAAAGGAAGACGTTTGTTTACCTGGACCACAAAAAAGGAATTGGTTTATGAGTTAACTCATTTGGCGTCTCTCCCGCCGGGAATTGAACCCGGGTCTCAAGCGTGACAAGCTTGCATACTGACCACTATACTACGGAAGATGGATGGTTGTGATCAACCATTGTAGTGAGAGTTCGATGTCAGCTGACTTGCAAATACTACTTATGTACCCATGCTTCATTCCATACCTACCTTTGTCACTACCAGGTGATGATACAGTCTTATCCTGATTACAAGTTGCTTTCGGCCCAAATCCCTATTCTGGGCTGTCGTAACATCAACACCAAGATTACAAATTTATTTGTCTATAGCTCGCCTCTCATCATGCTACTGGTCACTCCAAAAGCCGCCACCAAACTACGGCGTCAAACTTATCACCATCACGACCTTGGCCTCAGCCTCCCGCTGCTAGTCTAGTGATGCCATGTTCAAATAACCGGCCTTACCGCATCTATTATCTCCGATACCCCTGCAAGCCCCGTCCACAGGAACGTGTAAATCCTATGGCCATGCTCTCTTTCCTGTCCTGCGCGCCTTTCGGTCTCTTGGAGACGCTCGTGTTTTGTTACTTCTTTAGCATGTGTCATGAAACATGTCCAGCGCCTCATGACGACAGCCGGCCGACAAGCCCCCTCACAAGACACAACACAAAAGTTACTCGGCAAGATGATTATTTATGTCTCGACTCAATTCCACTTCATTACAACCCAGCTCGCTATCCGGGCATCGGACTATCATAACTATGAAACATCATCATGGGTGCTGCACGAGGCTTCCTCTTCATCAATCTGTAAGCAGAGCCGCTACTCCGTTGTCCAGCAAATCACCTTGTAACAAGAGACCATGAAAAATCCTGAGAAACCAGTCTAAACATCGTGAAAGCAACGCAAAAAACAGAGCCAGAATGATCCCAGGGTATCACTTCCAATCCCATCCTCCAAAGCCAGAGGCGTCAAGCCCGTGCAAACAGGTACCTTCGCTTCTCCCGCTAACCAGATGAGCCAGAGGGTTTCGCGAACAACGTCGGAGCGAGCACCCAACTCGTAGAATCGATCAAAGACGTGCCCATGTAATCCCAAACAAAATCAGGGTATCGTATCGACGTGGAGAGCCCTCATTCGACCCAGTTGCAGACCAGACACGGTTGACAGAGGGGTTGAGCCGGGAACACTCAATAAAAAAGACGTGAAAAGCGCGTGGACAAATCTAACAAGTCGTGTAAAGCCTTCCTAACTCCGATGATACTAGAGTCGAAATTGGGGCCAAGTTCAAGTGAATGTCGGTCCCTGAAGCGAGCCGTGAAGCCGGGATATCGTGTATGCTGCCATTTGAGCCCAAAACAACATGAGAAACAACCAAGAGTAGGGATATCGTCAGCTTTGAGAAAGAGAGTTCGTGTATCATGCAAAACAAGTCATGCCGTGATGCGCTGCGTTCCTGCTCCATGACTAAAGCCAAGCCCAAGCAAAATCAAAGCATTTGTAAAAAGATATTCGTCATAATGTCGTAAAAGTCATTGCCGTCTTTAGACGGCGTCGCATAAGTGCTGAAAACAGAAAGTTGTAACAAAAAGACAAAATAGGAGAGATTGCCTGCTAGTAGGCCGCTGCAGTCGACCCTTCGCTCGTTGCGACAGCCACCAGCGCTTCCAGTCGTCCCAGAGAGCCGTTGCTTCCTGGTCGACCCTGCTGTTGCTGCTGCTGACTCTGTTGCTGTTGCTGTAGTGGAGGCGGAGGCTGGTGGTGCTGCTGGTGCTGGTGATGGTGCTGCTGGTGTTGAGGCGGTGCCTCCTTCACGGGGAACCCACTAAAGCCGGTAAAATTGGGGTGCACCATCCGCTCAACATGGGCTAACCGAGGATCTTGTCGCTCTTGAGGGTGTCTGCCTTCCCCATAGACGGCTACGGGCCCGTTATACCAACCACGGCGTTTGCTATCCCTAGACGTCGTAACGGACGGAGCCGACATAGTATGTTGATGTAGAGCTCGAGTCGCCGCAACAGGTTTGGGGCCGTGATAAGACGGGGCAGGGTGATCCTCGAACCGAACGGTGGGAGGGTTAAGTCGCACCTGTTCAGCCTGGGCCTGGACGGCCTTGTTCGCCTCGGAAGCCCAGGTGCCAGCGCTATCACGGGGTGGAGTGCTGTGGTTGATATCGAGACGGTTGAGGCCACGCTGAAGGCTGGCATCGTACATGTTAAGATTCCGTCTTTCATCGTGCATCGGCGTCTCGGCGAGATGTGGCTGGTAGACTGGGCGCATGGCGGGCTCCGAATCGATCATCATAGGCGACGGGTGCCTCCTTGGTGGGGTTGAAGGACGAGGAGGGAGAGGGTCAAACGACTCAATACCAGGGAGACGGAACGACGACTGTGAATTGGATGGATTTGCGATCGGCGGAGGCGGGTTTGGGCGGACCGAAGACTGATTCACTACGGAGCTCAGCTGGCTCGGGTTTCCATTAACATTGCGGCTGTCTGGATGCCAAGTCCGCCGGCGCCAGTCGCTCTCAGACATGGACTCTCTCCGAGGCCATGGGGGTGACGCAGTATTTGGGGATGCCACGATCCCGCCATTAGCTGGTGGGAAAGCGCCCATATTCGAAGCATTGACTGGGCCATGGGCAAACATCGGCCTCCCTGGGACCATACTCGAGGGCGATTGAAAGGGGTTGGCTCCGGAGGGGACGCTCAACCGTCGGCCTGGCGTACGAGTCCCTGCAGTATACATGCTGTGGGATCGAGAGTGAGACGACGCCGGAGACACGACCCCAGGGGCCCATCGGGGGCTGCTCTGCCCGGTTGAGAAGGTTGAGGAGGTGGGTGTCTCAAAGTCGCTTGGGGAGGCAGGTCGGTATGAAGAGTAGCTTTCGGCAGCACTTCGATACGACTCCAGAGACAACCGCGATCGGGGATCGGCCATAACCAACGGAGGTGGCCGCCGTCGAGCATCCGCATGGACGCTGTATGCGGAGCCAACTGAGCTGACACTAGTGATGCTGGAAGTCGACAAGGACTTGGAATGCCCTCGCTGCGGGCCTCCAGCGCTGCCACCAGTCGATGCTCGTGCTCTGTTTCCAGCTTGCCTTACTCGGTCTGGGCGCATTTGCCGTTGAAATCGGGAACCAGTTGCAGCTAACGAGTCCATGGGAATATTCTCGTTTACGTGGACTGTCTGCGCATGCTGCCTCAAGTTGTCCAACCTCGAAAAGCGCCTTGAACAGTGACACTGAAAGGGACGTTCACCTGTATGTTTCCTATCGAATTCAATAAGCATAACCGTCAGCGAGGAGGGAAATAGGACTAGAATTACCTGATGTGCCTCGCCAAATGTTCACTACGGGTGAAGCTCAGGTTGCAGGGTGGGTAATCGGTGCAGTAGAAGCGCTGCGACT
Organism: Fusarium cicatricum; assembly: GCA_021730345.1. NCBI lineage: Eukaryota > Fungi > Ascomycota > Sordariomycetes > Hypocreales > Nectriaceae > Fusarium > Fusarium cicatricum. The sequence goes on along the minus strand of JAJODA010000037.1, from coordinate 4,662 downwards.
TCTTCTTCTTGCCTGATCGTGGCCCGTCGGCGCCAACACTCTCGTCGTCGGAGCCAACGCCGTCATCGACTGTGCCCGTCTCTCCGTCAGAATCGTCCATGTCCACGTCTCCCGAGTCCGCCGACTTATTCGAAAGTCGTGAATTATGGCGCTGGGGCATCTTGGGTTTGGTTGGTTGATCGGGTACCTGCACGCCTTGGGGGAATGGACTGGAGGGAAGCGGTTTCTGGCTGGCTAAGGAACCGTTAAACGTCGCTCGGGTCGGAGTCGCACCATCGTCGACGGGTCTCGAAGGATGTGGTTGAGGTGCTGTGTTAGGGCGAGGGGTTGCCGGCGATGAAGCCATGACGTCTTCGCGGGAGACGGTGGTGGCCAGCGGCGAATTCACTGGACGAAATGTGGCCGCCATGCCGACAGAGGTCGGAAAGCAATATATATGGCGATGTTACAGGCGGCTGTGACGCTGTATCGTTTTGCGGTATCACCAGTCGGGATGGGCGAGAAAAGAGGACCGCAGAGGCGCAACGTCGACGTCGCACAGGCACGAAGAAGCGCAGCCGGTCGGGTTTGGTTTGGGTGCCACTAGGTATGCTGTCGGAACTAGGTCATTCGCACTCTGTTAGGCCAGCAGCCTTGTTGAGGCTGGTAATTGTCGAGTTATCGTCGGCGGAGGACGCGGGGCGGGTTCTGTCGGCCAAGCGCAAGCACCCTGTAGATGGACAAAGGCACTGACTGTCCTGCGAGCGAGGAGACAGGATGGAGATAAGGAGTCGGTGTCCGGATGGAGGGGGCCAGGAGGAGAGATAGAAGGCGGGGGGGGATGCGTCGCAGTTGAGGGCAGATCCCAGAGGGATGAAGGGACTGAAGTAAGGGAGTGAGTGGAGAGACAAAGTGAGGATGGAGAAACGGGGAAAGTGTGAGAGAGTTGTAAGAGGATGAGAAGAGGCGTTCTCAGACTCCTACCTACGACGTACTAAGGTCCGCCTCAAGAGCATGCGCACAAATGCCGGTGGGGGCGGGCGGGCGTGCGTCGTGGTGATGCAAGCGAGCCAGGCCAGGGCCTAGATCCGTAGCACTGACTGACTGACTGAGAGACCGACTGCGAGCGAGGGGCAGCAAGCAGGCTGACTGATGGCAAGGGAGCCGACCGGTCGATTTGGACACTGGTATTCTGTCCCGTCTCTGTTGGAGCTGATCCTATCAATATCGACGTGTGAACCGATAAATCGTGCGTGACGCAGAAGAAAAGGTTGGCAGTCGCAGACCTGAGGGTCGAGACAGGGGCACCAAGAGAAGAGTGGCAGGGCCGCAGGGGCAAGCGTGGCGATGATGTATGTCTATGGTTGCTTTTCCACCCCAAATCGATTGTCTTGGTGGAGTCCGGATCCGGGATGGATGGATGGAGGCAGACATCGAGTCACTCACTTCCCCTACCCTAAGACGGAGTCTTTGTTAGTCGCGTTGCCCGACCAATCAGCCTAGAGACCAGCCACCTCGGAGAGTTGCCCTCGCTTTTGTCATGCTCATCGACCCAGATCACCCTGTGTCACTGTGTGGGAAGACCGACAAGAACCTAATCCCCTAGGGCTGTAATTGAGGCTGGCACTCGATGCCTTCCGTGGCCTCTCCGCCTAGTCCGCTCTCTCATCCTGCTGGGCACGGCGCTATGCGTCTCCAAAACAACACGCCAAAATCTGGAGCCAGACCAGCTCCGCTTTTCAGCCTGCGACCGTTCACGGTTCGTACAGTAAGACGCTGACGACCCCGGTGGGGAGTGGTGTTGGTTGTAGGGAGTGGCCGAATGCTTGGTGTTTCGTCTCAAGCCGTGACTCTTCCATCAGAGAATCCGGATCCGAGATGGATGGGTGGAAAGAGCAGCGAGGCAATGCTCAGGATTCAACAGTCGCACAGCTACAGCACCCAGTCAGCACAGAGGCGGGAACAGCAGGCTCACTGAAGTAACATCGCTGAGCCCTTCTGGCATGCTTGAACACCAGCGTGCTTCGTACTGCATTAAACACGCAGTCCGGCCATGTCAGAGACGTCAGGTACAGGTCACCTGCACCACTTAGCAGGGGGCGGGCCAGGTACATAGCGTCCCAGAGTGCCCAGTACCTGATATGATCCATGCAAAGTATCCCCTGTAAGCCCTGCGTAGACGCAGTTCCCAGCTAGGCCGCGGTCAGCAGCCAACGAGCAACATGATGGTAGTCCGGAGCGCTCCGGCCTGGGCCTCAGACTTGTGAACTTTGAAAGGCCTCTCCCATCCAGCCTTGCGGTATCGCGCTGTATTTTCTGACTATTTCTGCGAAGGCTTAGAGCTGCTCTTGAGATTTCCAACTGGAAAACGCCTTGCAGAGGTTGAAGAGAAAACAACGTGTTGGTCAGGGTCTGAACGCGAGCGGACCAGCCTCTGTCCCTGCCCAAGTCGAGTCAAGGTCCGGACACAAACCAACATGCAGGCATCGCGACATCGCCGCCCCAGTTGGGCCCAACCTGCATGCGAGGGGTTGGGTCCATGACTTTGTTTCTTGGTGCGCCAGGGGGTCCATGCAGCCATGTCACCGCGGGTCAAAGACGCCGCTTTGATTCACAGTGGACCCCTCCGCCGCTGTGCGATGTAAAAATAAACCTCGAACCAGTGGCACGGTGAGCCGAAATCTTCTGCTTGACTCGAAGCGAGAAGCGAAGCCGTCCCTGGCCGGCCCCTTGCGGCCATGGCGGGCCTTAAAGACTGGGGGCGGGCCTTGTAAGTCCCCGATTTAGTCCTGCGAGGAGAGCACGGTTCCGGTATCTTCATCTGTACGGATACAGAATCATCGAACGTGCCCTGGTTGCTCTGGTCACGTCTATGGCGTACTAGAAAGAGGAATGTCACAAACGGGTTCTTTCAGAGATGCTGGATGAGCGGGCTTGTCGATTGCGTCCGAATAAGGCTTCGACGGTCATCTGCGCTGGAGACGGCCGGCTTAACCATGCGATCTGATACTGACCCCTCACCGCGTCTTTAACAACGATTGAAAAGGTGTCGAACGTGATGGTGCCTGGATCCCGCAGCTTGGTGGGCTTGATATCGAATCGATGATGAACATTCATTAATTAGTGCGGGGACGTAGAGCTGAGCCGTAACTGAGTGTAACCCTGTTTTAAGCTGCAAGACTGCCTTGTTGGATTTCCCCTCGCAAGAACCATGGCGACATGTCTCTACTTGGTCGCGATTCGCTTTTGGAGGTTGCTGTCTCGTTGCTAACAACGGCGGCAGAGGGGTGATGACCATGGAGGGGAGAGGGCCCGAGAGCATTGAAGGTCTGTCGACGGCTGTAACGCGATCGATCTTCCATGATCTACTGCGCCAATGCGGCCTGGCACAAGCCATGACGTGGGAAGCCCTGACCTTCCATGAGCGATGAAGATTGTCATTCAGTGCGCTCACTAGCCAGCTGTATAGACGGAGTCTGTAGTCCAAGTGCCGTCAGTTATCGATGGGCCTTTTGATAGCCCCTCCAAAGTTCAAGTACAGGTCAACGCTCCCGAAGATGCCGTGGAAGGCCCGGCCTAACCCAGTGCTGACCCTGGATGATTGTTCGAAATCCACCAGTGAGGCCGAGCTCTTTCGAATCGCTCCACCAAACGTGGCGACGGTGCTCTTGATGCTTCTGCCAGCATGTATCTCAACGGGGGATGTATGTAGCAGGTCCGTGTCTCTCACGGCGGTGTGTGCCCTGCCCTGCCTTTGGAGGGCCTAACCTAGTGGATCGGATTTAGTCTGTCCCGTGGCCAAGGAACCCGTCCGAGCACTTGGAGCAGAGCCACATGAACCCCTCAACAGCAGGGAGGCTGGCGGCTGGATGAAGGATATATCCAGATTCTGAGCCTTGTCCTTTTTGATATGAGGACAATACGACAATAAGTGGTCTTCACCGCAAAGCAGCTTTTCGATCGGAAGATGGAGGAGCCAGATAGAGTGGGAGTCCTGATGTGAGAACTTGGTAGCATTTGACATTTGGTGTAACCTTGCGTGCGCGTGTTTCTGCAGCCTTCACCTGTCGTGCATGCGCCTGCGTGTCTCTTGTTGAGGATCTTGAAGCATTCGAGTCCCAGCTGACGGTCCATTGATGGAGTGTGCTTTTCATAAGAAATAGCCATCATGGAGACAGCAGTCGCAAGGTAGCTGTTACAAGGGACGCAAACATGCGTACCAACACCAGCCTACATAACATGCTGTTCAGGCTCTCAGAGGTCGTGTGAGCGAAGGACAATGCTTCCGAATATTGCCTGGCAACGCATCATACCGCAGTACTCCGTACTCCGTAGTGAAATTTTCTTTCTGGCGCCTCAATTTGACAGGCGTTGAAGAAACCGATTGACTTTCTGGTGGAGGATCTCGGGGTGGGGTTTTCATAGCTTCAGTGCTTGGGGGTGGTTGGTTTTACACGGCATGTGGGAACAACGGTGCCTGGCAGGTGAAATTCTTCCTCAATCTTGCATGCCTTGAGCGTTCCTGCCTTCAAATTCACTATGAAATTAGGCTTAGATTGAAAGAAAGTATACGCAGTAGGCCCTTGAACATGGAAGCTAGGTATGTCCATCGCTGTTGCTCACATCTCCAAACCTGTGATGCGACTCGACCGTTCGATATAATTCATGCCCCTCTCCGACCCC